>CAICTM010001740.1:0-23511 GCA_903772945.1 Seminavis robusta
CCATGGATGTTGGATTCATTTGCGCTCTCATCCCGCATCAAGAGCCATGGATTGGCAGCAGCCAAGTTGAAGCAGTGGCGCGCATATCTTGCTTTGGACTCTTGAACTGGTCATGGTGATAATGCCTGGGATACGAGGAACATCAGTATCAGGAGCTGGTTCCAGTAGACACCAAGCTTTGCTCTCTGATGAATCTCTCTAGGCAATGGACAGTGGGTTCTCTGTGCTCGAGAAGGGAGTTCCTAACACAGACAGAAGGAGTGGCATTGGCTGGGTCGGTGGGAACAAGGACTGCTAGTTCTGTTTCAAGATAAGTGAGTATCTTTGCTGTATCTGCCTTCACTTGCAGAGGAAAACACAATGTGGTCTTGAGGTCTAGAGATATAGCTGTGACAGAAGCAGCGCTGAGAGCTGTGACTGAATTTGATTTCGGATCCGGTTGATCTGCATGGCTGAGTGGCATCTAGCGGCTTGGTTGTGATTGGCTCTTGGTGGTGCATCGGTGTGAGTTGATAGCTGGTGCCTCCAATGACTTCTGTTGATCCTGGTTGTCACTGCTGTCAACAGTGTTGAATAGAGGGGCTAGGTGCTTGACCGGAAGGGAGATATCCTGGTTATCATAGGACCTGTTGCAGGAGTAGCAGTAATGACCAGGTAGGGAATCTCATGAGTGCCCAGCTGAGTTGTGGTGGCATCAATGCAATGCAGTTCAGTGGCTTCCATGGGACCATGGCATTGTGGACAGTAGAAAGGAGTAGGTGTTGGATCTCCACAACAGTGGTCTCATCTGGGGATTGAGCGGCTGTCACATCGAATAGGTCCTGCTTCCTTGCCATGTCTTGAAGATGCTGGATGCCTGCCGTGATCTCGTCGTCAGTAGGGTCAGTGGTGGTGCCAGTGCCTTCAATGTGGGTCCATTTGAAGATAGCAGGAGTGTCAATGGTGAAGTAGAGCGGTATCCATTGCCGAGGGACTGCAGTGGAATGAACTGGTTGCATTAGAGCAGTAGTGAGTGGGGCGTCAGTGTTGGTGTTTGTTGTTAGAATACAAGATGAATCGCTCGAGGCATCGCTTGGAGAGGTACAATGGAGCAGCAGTCAGGACACGGGATGGGAGGAACGTTTAGCAGCTGTTCCGGTTTTGGCTTTTGTCGTCGAGGTTGCTGTCGATGATGAATTATTCATTGGTGCTTTGTTGGGAAATTAGGTCGATGGCGCTTGAGCTGTACCAGCAACGTCAATGGTAACAGGTGTGGTGGTATCCGGTGAGTTGGGTGTCTTTTCCATGCTAATAGCTGTACTCTCGAATTTCGCTTTCGTGATTTCTGCTGTAATGGCCAGTTTTATTGGACTGTTGTTACCTGGAAGGCTGCCGCTGGGACCATTTGCAGAGCCAGCATCACTAGTATCATTTTGCCGATTGGTTAGAAATTGCTGGATCGATTCTTTCAGACGAAACCTGGATTTCTTCGTATTGTGGACGGGCCATGACTAGCTTTGTTGCTCTTGTCGTCAGTTCGTTGCTCTCGACAGAGGCTGTTGCTCTCGTGCGTAGTGGAACATTCCCCCGCCGAGGGACGTGTTGTTGATTTAGTGGACCTCAACATGTTGTTGGTTGCCGAATTTGGTAATGATGGTTGGTTTGGCCAAGTGCTGGCATCGGCTAGCTTGACAATATCGCAGGTGTTTGTTGGAACACTACTGGCAATAGTCGAATTCTTTTTGCTATCATTCACGGTTGAGCTCGATGAAGGGAGACTTGGCCAATCATGCGTATTGGTAATCGTTTGCGTTGTTCTAACATTAGTGACAGCAACCGCGGTCGTCATGGACGTTGAGTGTAGATTTTGTGTCAGCTTTGGCCATTCCGATTTGTCATTGTAATCGGGAACTGTTTTGGAGACAGTGGATGATGCGTTGGTGTCCTCGGGTTGCCCTTGGTGTCCTTGACTGTGTTTTGTTGATTTGGTTTTCCTTGTTTGGTTGCGTGTCTTTTTTCCTGTATGCAGCTTGTCCCAGGTAACGATGGTATTGACGCTGTTGACCAGCACTGGTGGTAATGGGAGAGGTAGTGGCGTCATCCCGTCTGTGTAAGGGGACGCCTGTGACTTGCGGCGTTTGCTGCGAGTCGTCTCTTTAGTCCGATTGACAACGTTAATTCGTGGTGGTGTTGCAGCCATAGATTCCGCTACAGTGGATTCAGTGCCAGTTGTCTCAGTCGTTGTGATGGAAGAGTCCTCATCATGCAGAGATGCATCATCGTTCATATTCATGAGGAGCCACTCATCTGTATAGTCGGTTAAGGCGCAAAATTTGTTGTCGTACAGTGCGCGGTGACTGGTTTTTCTTGTGCTGAGTACATTGCCTGTTTCATCGGTGTCGTCTTCTTGCTTGGTAGAACTCATGGAAGCGATCGTCCTTGTGTGAGCGCTGCTGCAAGAGCCCATGATTTGATTGTTGATTGCAATCGTGGTGGACGAAAACTCTTGGTATCGCGGTATCAAAATGGACGTTGCTCGGTGGTTTCGAGGCCGTTTTCGATGCCGTCAATGATGGTCCACTTCCATCTGATAGTTGGGACTTGGTTGCCATGGTCAATTTGACTGAAGATTGTGTCTTGCGGCGTAGAAAGGGACCACGAGACGCCATTGTGGTCCTTTTTTGTTTTTGAGTGGTTGAAAAACGGCCAGTTTACTATAGAATAAAGAGTACAAATTTACTTGTCAGTGTCCTTCCACGAAGGGCGGTTCCAGATCGCTTGGAGCTGGAATTGTCTTTGGAGCTACAAGAGATGCTTAACCTTCCGGAACAAGACCCACTGTATGGGAACTTGCCTTTCTTCGGTTGGATAAAGAACAGATCGGTAGGCGCACTTTGAGGCTGTTTCAGAAGAGTTCGGAATCTCCTGAAGGTCCAACTGTTGATTCACAACATGAAAGGATGAACAAACTCCTGTGTTTGAATTTGTTAGAGGCTGTTTGGCTTGAACAGAGCAATGGACTCAAGGCCAATTCTGAAGTTGGGAGGCTGTTAGCTTCCTATCCCTGGCTGACAGCAAGGACCCCCCCAAGCAGTACCTGGAATGATCTTTACATTGCTTGGAACATGCATTTTGTTTCCTGTAAGTTGTTTTGTTCATGAATGTTATGAAAGGATCATGTGTGAATTCAACCTAAAGCATCATTTTTTTATTTTATTTACAGGGAGCGGAGATAAGCACTCTTCCATCTGGAAGGCATCCAAATTGCTGCTACCCTGCATCATTGGAGATGACAATGCTGGTTTCTTGCATGCCAGGGCAACAAGCTTGTACCTGGTTGTACAAACCATAGGAAGGAAAACAGAGTCTCCAAAGTATTACACCGAATCATTTTGTCAAGAAATGCACTTGAGGATTTTGGAATGATGAACCTATCGTGGGCTCAAAAACTTGGATACACCCACCCACCACTGAGGAGCAACAAAGGAATGGCACTCAATGAAGAAGATTGGCTCCCCCGCTTTGACCAATGTGGAAGAGATTACCTGAAAACCCAGGCAATCAACCCAAACCCTGATATCAAGGCTTCTATAACCGGTGCTGCAGCTACAGACCCAGATGACTTCTCCATCCGATATGCCAGTGTAATCAAAACTGTCTTGGGTTCTGAAGTGGACACATCAAAAACATGGGCTGAGAATGGACTCACATCTCTCAAGAGTGCTGAGCTGAGGAATATGGTCGAGGAACAGTTGCATGTGGTGCTCCCCACCAACTTCGAACATCTCTACCCAACACTAAGTGAACTTTCAGTTTTCTTAAGAGCATCAGAGGGCAAGAGCTTTCCCAAGCAAAATACGGACAACCACCCTAATTTCCTTTGGGGCTCATCAAGATCCGGACTAAGCAAGCTCCAAATGGGGGTGATCCAAACTCTTGGTTCAAGTGTGATTCTTCTCCTGGTTCTGGTGTCACTTGTTCCATCCTATTTTCTTGTCTTGTGGGTTATGGAACAGTGCTCCTCAACCAATGGTGTGGAAAATCACTGTTCAATCTCATGGGTTTTCTTGCCCATAACTTTCCCCCTATTCCTACTGTCGCTGTCAGTAGTGGTAGTAATCTGCAAGGTTACTGTTGTAGGGAAATACAGGCATCAACAGTTTGATCTCTTATCATGGGACTATGTTTGCTGGTGGTTTGTGGACAGGCTCTTGCATATCTGGGAGTCAATTGCTGGGCAGTTTCTTGTCGAAACAAGGTTCATTTGGATTTTCTACTGGCTGCTTGGGGCAGATCTGGCAGGGTCAGCCAAGATTCAGTCATACATACGAGAATTTGATCTTGTCAAAGTAGGCAGTAATGCTACGATTGGACACCCAATCAGGTGCAGGAAATTTTCTCAGTCTTCAGATGCAGGTCCAAAGTTGACCTTCCGCCCCATTTTGATTGGAAATAACTGTCAAGTGTCAGGCATGGTCAGCCCTGGGGGCGAGATTGGAGAGGGCAGCAATAAGGTGGAGAAACTTTCTGTGGTGGAAGAGGGTGCTATGGTCCCACACGGTGTTCTTGCCAAAGGAAACCCAGCATGCCACGCGGGCTCATTTCAGCCCACCAACTCAAAGAGTTTGGAAGAACCCATGTTGGATGTGTTCAAGATTCTTTGGACAATCTTCGAAGCATACCACTTCTTCACACTCTCTTTCTTGGTCCATACTGCACTCAACGTAATCTTACCATCCTGGCGATGTTGGCATTCTTCATTGGATCTTGTTGTTTCCACTGACATCCTTTCTTGCCCTCATGACAAGTATCGGCCTCAAATGGCTCTTGATTGGCAAAAGGGATCCATCAGATGAATACGAGGGGTCTCTGTGGCGAGGAGCAACCAATTGGGCATGTGACTTCCACTTCCGCACAGCATGTTGGTCATTTATTCCCTTTTTTGGGCAGTCAAGAATATGGAACATGATTCTTTTCCTACATGGCCTTGATGTTGACATGGCGTCCACTCTCAGTGGTCCATATTTTGTCTTCCTACCCTCAAAGGTTGATTTTGTAAAGATCAGGGGATCGTTTGTTGCCACCATGTCACTTGACTTCAGCAAACAAGGAAACTCCAAAATTGATATTATCAACAGCAGCATTGGCTATGGTTCCAATTTACATGCAGGAGTCAAGATAATACAATCAACAATCCCACCAAGAATTGAGGAAGCAGGAACGTGCAGCAAGTGCTTACTGGGTCGAGTGGGAAACTGGAGTGTCTCATGGTACATCTGAGGTTGTCTCATGGTACATCAGAGGCTGTCTCAGTGGACACAGACTTTGGGCAAAGGGACATGAAGAATGTCTGAGCGTGACAGTGATCATTGTTCCACACAGAACGGCGTGACAGTGATCATGATTCCACATGGAACATATGGAACATGTTCTCTGACACCTTTGTTCCTTGACACCAATGTTCTTTGACACCATTGTTCTTTGCGACTGCCACCCCAAAGTGACTGTCATATCTACTGATGGAATCCCCAAATGACTGAGGATCCTGTGACAACACTACCGTCTTCCCCAAATAGAAGGAGCAATGCCAGGTTTCACCCCAAAGACTTGCAAGGTCCAAGTTGCTTTCAGAAATCACACAACACGTCCTTCATTTCCAAGCTCACAATTTCAGGAAATTGGCACAACAATAAATAATAAACAACAACAAAAGACAAATTACCTTTTCATCAGATTTCAGATTTCCTTTTAGTGGTTATTGAGCCCAACCTACCAGGCTAACCACCATTGCGCTTACCTCTGATAAACCTACCAAGCCACAACAATCCCTCCATCCAACCAGTCAGGTACTTCAAGAGCCCGAGGTGTCTGCCAAGTGTTGTTTGGAAGGAGCTTCAGGAGACATCAGGTAAATCTGTGTTCAATTGAAGCTAGTTTGTGGAAGACTCCCATTGGAGCATTGATTTGACTGTCCCATTGGACTTGTGTTCGAAGGTCTCCCATTTAGAAGTCCCCTTGGACTTGTGTTTTGGAACTCCCACAGGAGTTGAAGTCTCCCACAGGAGCTGATCAGAGTTGATCATGGAAGACCCTGCAGGAGGGCGGACTGGTACCGGAGACGCGGATCTCATGGACAGAATCAGAGAGCTTGAGGAGGACTTAACTAGGACTCAAGAAGAGCTCGCAAGAATCACATCAACTGATGATGAAGCAGCTCAAGAAGCAACTGACAATGATGGCCCACCAAGCGATGATCCAGATGGTGAAATGGCTTACAAACTTGCTGAGTTGGTTGCCGCATCAGTGACTAAGGTGCTGAAGGGAGATGTGAATCAACACTCATCTACCCCGATCACTGCTCCTATCATGGGTGAGATAGTAGAAGTTGGCAGCTCCAAAACAATTCGCATGGGTGGTATTCCTAAGGCAGATTGGTCCGGCTTGGAATCTCCAACCCTCAGAGTCCACTCTGGGCAGTATAGGAGTCTGGATAGAACCAAAGGTTTGAAAAGAGCAAGTGAGTTTCCAAAGTTTGAACCCAAATGGACAAAGGGGTCTAGCCTCCAGCCCTTGCTTGCAGGCGCACCTTTTGGAGTTTCTGATGAACTTTGGAATGCAACAATGCAAATTCATTCCACACCCCACTGATCCCAGCAAGATGGTGGATATTGTGGAACATCCTCACATGTTCTCCAGAAACCTAACCTATGTGAAGGCAGCAACAGTCAAGCTGGCAGCCAAGTATGACAGCTGGGACAATGAGAATGACTACAGCTTTCGCACTCACCTATTGAACTGCATTGACCCAGAGCTACATGAAGCAGTGTCTGGAATCCAGGACATCGGTGATCACAGTCTTGTTACCTGGATCAAACTCGTTCAACAATGGTCCATTCTGACTGCTGAAAAATCCCACAAAATCATCAGTGAAGTCAATGCATTCACTCTGCAGCAGTGTCCAGCATTGGACATGTCATTGGGAATTCAACAGCTTCGCCCAAGAATCCAAGCCCTTTGTGATACACGGGACTATGACCCAAAGCTTCTCTACACCTTTCTTGAGAGTTTGCATGGTGCCTATCCAGTTGACAACAAACATCATCTTGAATGGTGGACCATGATTTTGGATCGGATCCTCACTCCATTGAAGAAGGCTTACAAGCAGTGCAAGGAAGAGAAGTTCTTGAATGGTTTCGACATTGAGCTCTTCCTCTTGAGAGAGACACGCGAAGATGGGCCGTGCAAAGGTTTGGATCATAAGAGCATTTTGGACACTCTGTTGGAGTATTACATGATTGCAGTGAATGAGGAGAAATGGCCAGCCACATCAGGACCCCAGGACTCAGGCAGTGCTCCCATGTCCTTTGGTTCCTCCTCTGTCCATCATACCACTGTTGAGACCACTCTTGCAACCAATAAGGCAGACGTCCATGCCTTGATCCAACGTTTGGACAACATTGGACAGCGCAAACCCATGGGTGGCTTTGGTGACAACCAGGGTGGCAAGGTCTGCTGGAATTGTGGTTCCTCTGGCCACTTGTCCAACTCCCCTGACTGCCCCAAGAACCAGGCTCACCGCGCTCCAACTCCCCAGACCTCCAACAGAGGCTTCAAGAAAGGACAACCCAAGATGACCTGGAAACGCATTCCCCCTAAGGATGGTGAGCCTAACTCCAAGCAGGATGCCGGTGGGGCTACCTGGCACTGGTGTCAGAAGTGCAACAATGGAGATGGTCGCTGGACAGCCTCCCACCTGACCGAAGCTCATGGCAATCCGGGAGATGGTGATCACACTGCTGCTGCCAACCTTGCTTCCATTCATCCCTGTGCATGGTACACTCCAGTCAACAACCCCTTCTCATCTCTCCTTCATCCTCGTCTGCTTCTGGGACTGCTGTTTGCAGCATACCAGGATCTCAATGATTTTCTCAATGAACATGCTCTACCTATGCTTCTTGGATTTCTTCTGTGTCTCTGTGTGCAACACTTTGAAACCCTTGTTGGTATGGCCCAGACCATGGGCCCCTGGCTAATTCACACCGTGTGGCCATGGATGGTCGGTATAGCTTGGCCCTTCCTTGGTGAAGTCTATGTCTCTGTGGGACTGGCCCCACTGTCATGGATTGTGGTACTCCTAATTTGGATTTTGGTTCCCCCCTTGCTTCCTCCTTCCCCCCGTGATGACCCCATCCCTCATGGACGCTGGCAGCGACGTCGATATGAACAGGAGCTCCGACGCTGGCGGCGTCGCCGCCGTTTCAAGGGAGCAAGCATCAGGGACTGTGGGTTTCACAAAAGCTATCCCACCCGCCTTCGTGCTACCTCCACCTTCCCCAGCAAGGCCCCCACCATCCACCAGCAATCTCTCCTTGATCGTCTCCGCACTTGGTTCTACCAATCCCGTGCCCGACCCTCCGGCCACAAGCGTGGCTCCGAGTATTTTTCCGCTCCTGCCAACAGCCGAAAGGGAGAACGGTCCAAAGGTAAAATTGGGAGTCATCGGCCTTTTGACAGACGCACAGCCCAAAAGCGGGCCATTCCAATGCCCCCCCATGTGCAGTACTGTGGGAACGCATGCTATGTGAAGATGCCAAGGATGTCAAATGTCAAACCCAGAAACAATAATACATCACCTGCAAGGACATGGATGCCTCCTCCAACAGGTTCAACAGCGGAAGACCACTCAAACATGTCAAATGTCAAACCAAGAAGCTGCTCCTGCAAGACATCACCCCCAAGGACGTGGATGCCTCCTCCAACAGGTTCAACCGAGGGAGCCCACTGCCAACCATGCAGCCCTCCTCAAAGACAGAAGCCCAGGCAAGAATCAAAGTCTCGCAAGCAGGAATCACCGAGTCTCTGGAAACCCTGGACTCTCAGGCATCAAGATTTTCCACCTAAGCATCCTATCTGGGACACACACACTGTGACAAGTTCAAGGCAAGAGTTGTGGTGAGAGGAGACCTAATGAAGTCATATGATTTTGAAACCCATGCACCAACCTGTGCTTGGAGCACAATTCGCATGGTACTCATCTTGGCACTCACCTGGGGATGGGCTACCTGCACATGTGATTACTCAAATGCATTCATACATGCCACCTTGGACAAGCCTGTGTGGATCCGGCTTCCAAGAGGCTACCAATCTAGTTTGGAGGGCAAATCCTGTTTGAAGTTGAAGCGGTCCCTTTACGGCACATCTTTTGCTCCCAAACTATGGAGCGACTGTCTGTGCTCTGCCTTGGAGAAGTATGGCTTAAGCCAGTCACAACAAGACAAATGCTTGTTTGTCAAACCTGGAATGATGGTGGTAACCTACGTGGATGATCTTGTCTGTGCATTCCAGGATCCCACAGAGAAAGACAAATTCTTCAAGACCATGGAGGATTTCGGGTTCAAACTCAGCATGGACGATACACTCGAGTCATTCCTGGGGATCCACTTTGAGAAGCTACCAGATGGGGCTTTCAATATGACTCAGCCTGGATTGATTGACAAAATCATCGAGGCATCTGGGATGAAGAACTGCAACAGCAGCTGTTGTACTGCAGCTTATTGGGGAGTAATTTGGTTTTAGATTAAGCTGAAAAGCAAAAGTGAGGTTTTTCTGGTGGTGCATAGCAATTCTTGTGATTGAATTGGATATAAGGACCCCCGCAACACTTTAGACCTAAAACTCCCTTGGTTCCTTGCATGATGAATTTCCATGCGAACCGGACTAGATGATTAATACACGAGTCAATAGTAAAGAGGTGTCAGGTATATTTCTTCGAACACACTCCTGCACGGTGCCCTAAGTGGCTACCGTGGAACGAATAAATAATTTAGGAAATCAAACAAGGGGTGGATGCCCCATTGCACTACGCTAAAAGCTAGTGTAAAGATCTTTCGAGTGTTTTGAGTTTGAGAGAATGAAAGTTATGAGAGGATTAGAAAGCTATGAAAACTAATCAACGAGAGAGATCCACAATCAAGGGATCGTAGATCTGAACTCCCGCGGGAGACTGTAGAGTGTGATAGAGTAGGTTGCGGTAGCAATCCTACTCACTCCACGATCCAAAAACGGAACGCGTGGAAGATTCGTCTAGCATTTATCTAGTAGCGTGGAAGTACTCCACGCTGGCTAAATATCTAGAGCGATGTTTCATCATCAACCTAGTATGACTAGAGCGGTCATTGAGAACCCTGTCTCAATGACTATTCACGAGAGACTCAGTCATGAGTCGAACTCAAACCCTATCTAGGATCGAGTCGCGAATAAGGCTAAGAGCCGTGTATTGCACCATGATGAAAGCCCTGTGCTCATGAAAGAGTCTGCCCTGAAGGGGCTTCATGAAAAAATCTCCACGCATCTCCAAAGTTGGGCAATATACAACTCTAAGGTTGCCTTTTCCAATCTGGTCGTGAATAAAAAAGAAACGAATGTTGATGGCCCGAGTTCTTTTGCCCGAACTGCCTTTGCCATTCTCTGCAAGAATGATCGTGCTTTTGTTGTCCTGCATGAGGATGTTGTCCTTCACAACGATCCCCTGTTCTTCAAGGAACAACTTTGCCCACAACATGGGCGACATGACATCGTCAGCTCCAATCAATTCCGCTTCCGTGCTGCTCCTCGAATTCAATTTCTGTTTCGCAGACACAGACAGCACCGCGCCACTTCCAAAGGACATGACTCCTCCTGTATGGGAACGGTAATCAGGATGGACTGCAAATGATGCATCCACCCACCAAGTGATGACACGGATATCATCAACGTGGAGTATCAACTTGTCCTCCACTGTTTGGTCGAGGAACTTCAATCCTTGAATCAACTTGCCCCAGTCATCAACTGTGGGATTCCTCACACGTGTACAGAGAACAATTGTCAGTGTTTGGACATCTGGTCTTGCTCTCTTGCACGCGAACAACAGCTTGGCTGCGTTGGTGTGATAGATTTCTCTGGTCTTGTCGTCCAAAGCAGCTCCATCACCAGAACTGAATAAATCGGCAGGTGCCGCGCTGGACACCTTCTTCATTTGCTCGAAGTCCACCGGGAACTCCAAGATCATCTTCTTAAGATAGTCAATCATGTCAATGACTACCTTGCCTGGATCGGAAAAGTCCACCGTCATCCCCAAGTAGTCATGCTTGGGACCACGGGTTGCCTTGACTGCTCCATAGGTTCCATACCTTCCATTGAACCATTCCAAAGTCCGGTCATTCACCAACTTCATTCTGTGGCTTGACATCAAATCATCAACATGGAATCGAATTGTTTGTTGGTAGCCTTCGGTCATCCGGTTGGCCACACAAGGATCGTATGGGTTGAACACAAATCCAATTTGTTCGAGGTCACTTCTGAATAGCTTGTACCAAAGAAGTGCTGCCAAAACCATGCCATAAATGGCTCTCTCCACGACAACATAGAGGACAGGACGTCCCTTTTTGTATGTTAGGAAAGAGGCATATGTGTCAGGATCAATTTCGACAAGTAAATCTGCAAGGGTTCCCTCAATGATCATGAGGACCCTGTCTTCACCTTGTTTGACTTTTGGCATTGGGGTTTGGATGAACGCATTGGGAACATCCAGGGACATCACATCCCTATCTTCGGATGCATCGACACACATGGATAACATCAAACCCTCAAGTGAAACTGTTGGGCTTCTGGCATCTTCTTTCTGATGGTACACCCTTGTAGGTTTCCCATTGTAGACTGCACGGGCCTTGACCGTGCCATCCCTTTTCTCACTCACAAACATGAGTGCCATTTGTGCCTTTTTCAATTCAGAATCACTGCATTTGTTTGGGTCGACTGGACTGAAACACACTCTGCTGTGTAGCTGGTCCATCTCTTTGAGCGCCGCCTTTCTGGCTTTGTTGCCCCACACTTTCAGACCCTTGGGTAGAAGATGCTGTTGGGCATGGCTGCTCTCATCCTTGACTTCTGCTGTGGCACTCCTGTGATTGCAGGAGTCCATGAACAAGCTAGGTGCTTGCTTGTCTCTGTCTCATACAGCATGATCTCCAATTCATCGACCGTCATCTCTTCCAGAATCTCCAAGGCGTGACCTTGACCATCTATATCTCCATCTCCTGCATGGTCGGCAAACCAGATATCATTGTCCTCCTCAGAGTTCAGTAGGGTGAGTATCTTCATAAAGTCTGCCATTGGAAAGTCCTCAATTAGCGGCATCATTGTTTCCAGCCTGACTCCAAAAAAGTAGACTGCATCACTCGGCTCTCCCTCCTCAGCATCCTCAAAGCCATCCTCATCCTCATTGGAGTTGTTACTGTTTCCATGCTGATCATCAGTCCCTGGGTCTCTTTCAGTTCCTTCCTCATTGTCTTCTCCGACATCCATATCCCGACCCTCTGTCCGCGAGGCAGTGGCCTCATTCTGCTTGGATTCCTGAATGGTTAGATTCTGCACTGGAACCGTTGACTGGTGCTTGGGTCTTTCCTTGTTCTGAGATCTGTCATATTGATGAGAGCCTGTTGACATGTCAGCTGACTTGCAGGTTCTTCCTCCCGCTCCAACAACTTGACCTCCACAGCTTGCTTTGGTATCCTCTGATTTGACATTTTCCCATTTTCACATCTTCTCCTGTGGCAAGTGAATCAGTTGCCTCATCTTGTTTTGACTCATTGATATCCATAGTTGCCTCATTCTGATTGGTTGCTGGCTTCAAAGACTGATGACCAGATTGGTTGCCGGCATCAAAAGTAATGTATCCCATGTCCAACAGTTTGCTACGCAGCTCTGAAGGTATTGGAATGCATCTCCTCTGCATATCTTGAACTGATGACTTGATAGCACTGTCTCTGGAGGCATAGTTTGGGGGTGGGGGTGGATTCAAGTGTGCCAGTTCCATTCCCAAGTAGGAGATTTCCTGGGCTCCATCCTTCTCTTGCTTGCAGTAGTCACAAACTGGATCCTTGGGTCTGGAGGTGGCTAGCTTTTCACAGTGACAGCGTCTTGGATTGACTTGGAATGCTGGTGTAGCATAAGTGGTGGGTGCAGCCGTTTGCGGAGAGCTGTTGTCTCCGTGTTGGCCTTCATGAGAGACCCCTATATCTGGGTGGTGTGCAGTGCTGGTAGAAGGTTTCTCCAAGCTGGGATTGTCTGTTTGTCCAGTAGCCATAGCATCAAACACTGGAGCAAGTATCTTGACTGGGAGCATCACTTCTTCATCTTGAAAGGAATCGTCGCATGCGTGGCAGTAATGACCAGTGAGGGCATCATCCTGAATGCCAAAGAGTTCTGTAGTCTCATCATTGCAGGTCATGGTGGTGGCTTCCATTGTAGCATTTCATTTGGGACAGTGACTTGGCTTGAGTGTCGTGGCAGGCTCCCAGCAGGTACCAGTCACCAGCTCCTCACCCATATCCAATTCTTTTGCCTCATCTTGCAGATGCTTGATTCCTGCTGCAATTTCTGCATCTGTGTGATTTTTGGTTTCTTTCATCCAGTTGGATGTTGTACTTGGTGACAACAGCATGGATAATGGTGATGCTGGGCGTGTGTCCATTGCCAAGGGACCTTGCAATGGAATGAATTGCTTGCACCTGCTGCAATAGTGAGTAGGATCAGTACTAGCTGTCATTCCAAGGAAATCAGCTGTTGAGTCACTCAGGCAAAGCACCTGTGGAGCTACCGGTACACCGCAATCAAGACATACAACAGGCATCGTTTCCACCTTCGAATCGGTGTAAATTTCGGGAGCTGAACCATCGAGCTGCCATGACTCGGCCTTTTGAGAAGCAGCACCAGAAGTCAGTATTGATTGGAAAGAGTTAATAGCTGAACGTTGCCCAGGGCAGACCGCCATCTGCGCCATTTTGGTTCCAACCACCTTGACTGCATGAGCTAGATCCGTAGCTGCCACAGTGTTGTTGTCTCAAATGTCATTTGTAACGACTTGTGTAGGCTGATCTTGTGCATCTTTCACCGGAGTAGTCAGATCTATTGGTTCTTTAGGATTTCCACTGGTGCCTGTAGCAGCGGTTGCGTGGAGTTCCATTGTATCTTTGTTGTCGGGTTAGATTTCGTTATTCTTGTTTCCAGCTGATGGTTGACTTTGATTTCCATGTTGGTTTGATCTCTCAATCGTTTGTGATGAAGCCGTTTGTTGATTACATAAGTAGCGCTGGATTGACTGTTTGAGGCGAAACTTGGATTTCTTTTTCCCCGACAGAGTGGCAATTTGTTTGGAGCTGTTGTCTGGTTTGTGATGTTGCCTATTGGTGGATGGAAGTCTGCAATAGTCGAAGAGACAAGTTTCGCGGTTCCAATTGCTACATCCAGAAATCGTTGCTGTAACGTGATCGTTAGCATCACCTTGCCGCATACTTTATCAGTAGGTAGTAGCGGCCATGCGGTGTCATTCCTGATGTTCGAGTTTGCTGTGATGAGCATGAAATTTGTGTCGTGCTTGGTGGTAATTTTGTTTCTGCCATTGTCGATGGAGGACTCCGAGCCGTCCAACTTTGGTTTCTTGCTGCCGCCAGTTGCGTCCGAGATTGATTGTCCTATAGTCGGCCATTCCTTGTCATTGCCATCTCGTGGTTGGGTTGCCACTGTGTGATTGGACGTGGGCAGCAGAGCCGCCTTTTCCTTATTTACTCCTAATGTCGTAGGTGGCTGTCAAGTTGCTCATTGGTTGTTCTTCACATGACAGTTTGAGTGGCGGCCATGATGCAGCGTCATTGGACGTTGCTTCGAATACATCCACCTTTTTGTTTTGTTGTTGGTTTCGTTTCTCTTGTTGTTGCTGTTTAGTTGAGCTGCTTTTTCTGGATTTTTGACTACTGCATCCCGGTGTCTCCCACACAACCGGTGTTGTGACAGTTGTCACAAGAACTGGGGGCAAAGGGAGGGGTGTCGTTTCAATTTTTGTTGGTGGTTTAGCTCGACGGATGTGTTCGGAGCGATGTGATAAAACAGATGCGCCGCTATTTCCATTGATCCTGGGTGGGGTGTCGGCAGCGGAGGAGGCACCAATAGATCCGGTCCCATTAGTATTAAGTGTCGTAATGGACGTATCGTCGTCCGTGGCCTTTGTTTTGTTGCAGCCATTTGTCATCTTGGTCCATTAGAAGGAAGAATTGGTTTCCCGCAAAGTGGGAGTTAGTAGTTGTAGTCCTATCGGTGTTGGTGGGTGTTGCACCGCCTGCTTCCGTGGAGTGGTTTTCTTGGTCCGAGGGATATCGACAAAGTCGTTGTTTGTTTTCTGTTTGTGTTTCTGTCACGGTCATTTGTATGAAATTCCGTGCCCAAGCTACCTTCCTTGTTCGATTTCCATGTTTTCCAGACCGTTGCCGCTGGCGCCAATGGCTGTCGCCGTTGTCCATGTTGTTTCTTGTTGTTTGCCAAGCTCATCTTGATGCTACTAGCTATCTTTCGTCCCTGGAATAGACCACAAGGCTCCATGGTCGCTCTTTTTCTTTTCAGTGGCTGAGGAAACGGCAAATTTAACAGCACTAATCTGAGAGTCAGTGTGCGTCCGAAAAGGGTGATTCCAAATCGCGAGGATCTAGAATTGTAGGACCACCAGTGCACTATTCCCAAGCACGGTGGTCAAGACGTCTGTATGGCCTGGGCTCTAAAAGGCAGCTGCACCTCCGGATGCAAGCTCACTGCCACCCACAAGCGTTACTCAGCGGCTACGGTGCAGAAGCTCCACACTCTCCTCACGGACTGTGGAGTTGCGGATCCGCAGCCCTGAGTTTCCACGTCTGGACTCGCCACCCGTACTATTGGAGCTCCCGCTTCTATCTCGGTGGCATCCATGCCTCGCAAGCAGTTTGGTCTCCACCCATTTGATCACGATGTCTCTCCTGTGAAACCTCCAAGGACTAACAGGAGCACTCCCGATGAGTGGAAATCCACGTGAACTCCCATTGTGGTGCGAAGCAGCTGTGCTGGTTTAGCCAGGTGGAAGAATCGCTGTGACATCTGTATACTCCAACAGTAAGGTCAGCAGTGCAGCCATCTGGCAATACAGAAATAGCTGAGGAACTCTATATACCCAAGGATGATGCAGTTCTTCAGCCAAGACCAATATAGAAAGTTAGCTTGCCAGCACCAGCCAAATGAGATGCAAGAGAGCCAAAGCTGCATGGCTGAGTGCTGTCGAGGATTTTGTGTATATGTTATAGTTTAAAGAAGAAGAAGTAATGAAAGGATAGTTGACCAGATACAGCCTCAGTAGCACTAGTTTCCTCACAGTTGAAGCCTTCCTGTGTGGATTGTGCCAGGGCAAAGAGTAAGTTGTTCAATCATTGCTGTGGAGATTGAATAACAGCGACAGCCAGCTTTGTGGCTGGCCCATTCCCACTGTCAGAGGAGTGAGGCTCCAAGCAGAGCTCTCCACTCCAGCCAGCTCTTTGTGCATCTACCCTGACTGGATCTCATCGGATTAATATTGTCGCAGATTGCAGGCACAAGAGTGGCATACAGGAGTGTGGAAATCGAGGAGGAAGAAGAGAGGAAGAAGGAAAATCGGCCGATCGAGACCTGCCGACAGATCGACGACCAAAAACTGGAATCGCGACCATTCGAGAAGGTACCCACAGGTCCACCTACTAACCTGAGGATTCCTGACAAGATACACCAGCCAGTTGCTTGTTAATCGGCCTAGTTCGACCGGCCGATAGCGGAATACGGCCGATCATCATTGTCGATCCTTTTCGTACGGAAATTCTCAGTCGTGCCTGCGGACGTACCGTACCTCGCAGAAGGGAACCGGTACTCACACGGTACTCACAAGATCGGTACCGAACCTCTGTCCCGAAAGCAGGCCGAGCCCAAGATCCGAGTCGCCTCACATTTTCGATCGAAACAGGATCTTTCACGGAAGCCTGGAAGATACCTATCGATCCAGCCACTGTTTCGAGTGAATTCCAAGGGTAACTCGACACACCACGAGAGCACCTTCCAGTCGGTTTCGAAGGATTCCAAGGGTATCAGTGTGTCAAGCAGCCTCTGTTTAGTCATTGACTAGCAGTGCAAGACCTCTGTTCGACCACATTGTCAAACTGAATCCCGGCTGGGACGAGGACACCCCTGCACTGGTTGATTGGACAGCCCATGGTCGAGCTGTCAACCGTCACGAGATCCACAAACCGACAATTGTGAAGTTTCTATTTCAATTGTTGCCAGTTGGGAAACGGATCCACCGGGATGACCCCAAGTATGATCACCACTGTCCCCATTGTGGCGGTGATCACGAGACTGAAACCCATGTTTACCGATGCCCGCATGTTGACGTGGACTTATGGCGAGGAACCATGCAACGAGCGGTCAGCACAAGGTTGCGCAAAGATTCCACCGATCCCTTCCTTCTGGAAATTGCTCTGGATGGACTACAATACCACTTTGAAGATCGATTCCTCCACCCATGGCATTACCCTGACAGGTATAGGGACCTCGTTGACACTCAAAATCTCATTGGTTGGGATAACTTCCTGAGAGGACGCTTGTCCACACACTGGGCTTAGACAATGAGCGGTAGAGGTAAAGGAAAGAGTGGCCAAGGAGGCGGCAAAGGACGAGGGCCTGGAAGGACCAGCCCATCGTGGAACCAGCAGAAAGGTTCATGCAAAGCCCTCGACCAACATGTGTTTAACTTCGGTACAACTGGATCTGGAACGGCATACCAGATGATACGCACATGGGAGAAGATCGTCATCCACGTTGGACAACTGATGGGTGACGACATGAGCAATGAGCTACACAACCTGAAACAGACAGTGTTGGTAGCACCGGTGTACTCAGCGGAGACCCGGAACAGGCTTGAAACGGCGACGGTACGACGTGCAGCGAACAAAAATCGTCTCCTATCGGCAACCCAAGCAAACCTACAGCTACTAGAATCAGAGATAACCGCAGTCACCAATGACCCGACTCTCGGTAGCTTACGCACACTAACAATAGAAAAAGCACAACTCGTTAATGAAATAGCCGACCTTACGGCAGCCATAGCCGACCCACCGGAAGAGGAACACCGGGGACTCGAGAAAGCAGAGTATGGAGGGCTCATGAAGACCCACCTTACGAGGTTGGCAAAACTATAAGAAAATAGAGGCAAAGCATTCAAAATTGATCCTAGGGCAGTGCACCCGACTATTAAAGGACAAGATGAAGCAGAACGAGGACTTTGATGACGTCCTGTTAAGATGCGACCCACTGGAGCTACGAAAAATGATCCATAAGACGATCATGGCCCAGACAGATGATAATTTTGTGTACCACACATTATTCCAACTGGAAAAACAACTGATGAATTTCCACCAAGGGAGCCTTACCGCTTCCGAATACCACGAGCAATTTACCACGAAAAAGGACATTGCAAAATCCGTGGGTATTTCCAAGCTACACGATGCAGCCCTGCTGCATACGGCGAAACTACTACACCCAAACACAGCATACGCTGACCTTGGAACCGATGACCAGAAGAAAGTCTCGGCATACGCTGAAGAACGGTACTATAGTTACATCTTCTTAACAAATAGTTCAGCCGAAAATACCAAGCTTAAACAGAACCTGAGGGACGACTTTGCCAAAGGCACTGATAACTATCCCCACACGTTACATGAGGTATTACACCTTTTGGACAAACACACCAAGAGTAACATCCCACGACAGTCCACTTCCCACGGAAGCTCCTTTGCTCAGACAGCACAAGGCGGGAGAGGACGGGGTGGTGGCAGAGGAAAAGGCCGCGGAAACGCGAGCTATGATAAAGAATACTGGAAAGAGAAAGAATGCTTTTCCTGCCACGAGAAAGGACATCCAGCATCGCACTGTCCTGACAAAAATAAAGACAAAGATAAAGACAAAAACGATGACGACAAATCGAGGTCAAGCAAGCGTAGCAAGTCAAGCACGTCGAGCAAGAAAAGCTCTAGTAGCACCCAGAGGAGAATCCTAGCTACTATCAGCAAACTGCAAGATAAAATGACGACAGCATTGACAACCCTGAACGAAGAACAGGATGCTGCCGACTCTGACATCACGCAGTCAGATGACGAGAAAGTCGAAAAAGGTTTCGTTACGTTCGACGTACCGCTGTTCGCGGACGCAACGAAGACGGACGGAACGAAGAAACCGACTAAGCAAGGCATAGTCGCCCACACAAAAGGATTGGACGACATAGATATGAGAGAGATCCAGCTACTGGACAACCAGTCCACGTTGGATCTATTCTGTAATAAAGACATGGTTACCGACATCAGGAAAGCCGATCGTCCAATTACAGTGAAGAGTACCGGAGGCAAGCTGAAGGTCCAGCACACAGCCAAGTTAGCTGGCCACAAACAGAGAGTATGGTTCGATGAAAGAGGAATCACGAACATCTTATCTGTTAAGAATGTCCGCAAGAATTGCAACATCGTCTATGACTGTCCGAAAGGAACCTACACAGTCATTAGACCAGGCCTACCGGACGTAGTATACGAAATGAACAGTGAAGGATTACACGTTCATGACCCTAGGAAAAATGGGAAGGCACTTGTGAATACTGTCGCCGAAAATAAGGAAGGCTTCAGCAAACGACAAGTTAAAGCCGCATCAAGGGCGAAGCTGCTATATAAGCAACTCGTCTATCCATCGATTAAAGATTTCCGATGGGCGATTATGAGCAATCAAATCGCAAATTGCCCTGTGACCGTCGAAGACATCGATACGGCACAAGCTATATGGGGCAAGGATATTGATGCGCTGAAAGGCAAGACCACTCGTACGAAACCGAACGCAGTGGCAGGCAATGCAATGAAAGTGCCGAGAGACTTTTTGCAATTACACAAGGATGTGTTCCTAACGATGGACATTTTCTTTGTGGCAGGAATTCCGTTCCTGTTAACGCTAAGCCGTAAAATCGATTTTACAACATCTAGACACCTGCCCAACAGGAAGCTAGAGACCATCCTAGAAGCAGTTCAGGAGGTCTATCGATTCTACAAGGCTCGTGGTTTTAGAATCACGACCATTCATGTGGACAATGAGTTTGAGCCTCTGTCCAACACAATCATGGCAATGCCGGGTGGACCGGTAGTGAACGTTGCCAGTGCTAACGAGCACGTACCCGAGATCGAACGTAGAATCCGGGTAGTCAAGGAAAGGACACGAGCTGTCCGGCATAGCCTACCGTTTACACGCATGCCAAAAATATTAACCATCAACTTGGTGCTACAAGTCGTCAAAACAATTGACGTACTTCCCAAGTAAGGCGGGGGTCAGCGAGACAATGAGCCCCCATATGATAATGATGGGAGAGTCCCTGGACTATAAAAAGCACCTGAGCCTGCAGTTCGGAGATTACTGCCAGGTGCATGAAGAAGACTCGCCCCGTAACAGCATGGTAGGACGCACAAAGGCGGCCATCTGTATGGGAACGAGCGGAAATAAGCAAGGAGGATACAAATTTATGAGCCTCCGCTCCGGCAAGAAAATTACTCGGCATTCATGGGACAAGATCCCAATGCCCGACTGTTGTTTGCTAGTAATACTGCAGCTTATTGGGGAGTAATTTGGTTTTAGATTAAGCTGAAAAGCAAAAGTGAGGATTTTCTTGGTGGTGCATAGCAATTCTTGTGATTGAATTGGATATAAGGACCCCCGTACACTTTTAGACCTAAAACTCCCTTGGTTCCTTGCATGATGAATTTACATGCGAACGGACTAGATGATTAATACACGAGTCAATAGTAAAGAGGTGTCAGGTATGTTTCCTCCAACACACTCCTGCACGGTGCCCTAAGTGGCTACCGTGGAACGAATAAAATAAATTAGGCAATCAAACAAGGGGTGGATGCCCCATGATGAAAGCCCTGTGCTCGTGGAAGAGCTTGCCCTGAAGGGCTTCGTGAAAAAATCTCCACGCATCTCCAAGGTTGGGCAATACACAACTGTACAAAACTATAAGGTTGCCTTTTCCATTTTGGTCATGAATAAAAAAGAAACGAATGTTGATAGCCGAGTTCTTTTGCCCGAACTGCCTTTCATTCTCTGCAAGAATGATCGTGCTTTTGTTTGTCCTGCATGAGGATGTTGTCTTTCACAACATCCCCTGCTCTTCAAGGAACAATTTTGCCCACAACATGGGCGCATGACATCGTCAGCTCCAAATCAATTCCGCTTCCGTGCTGCTCCTCGAATTCAATTTCTGTTTCGCAGACACAGACAGCACCGCACCACTTCAAAGGACATGACTCCTCCTGTATGGGAACGGTAACAGGATGGACTGCAAATGATGCGTCCACCCACAAGTGATGATGCGTATGTCATCAATGTGTAGATCAACTTGTCCTGCGCCTCTGATCCAAAAACTTGAGGCCTTGGACAACTTGTCCCAATCATCAGATGATGGGCTTCTGACACGATTGCATAACACAGTAGTGAAGAGTCTGCACATCTGGTCGAGCACGCTTGCACAGGAACAACAGCTTGGCTGAAAAGGTATGATAGGTTTCTCTGTTCTTTTCATTCAGGATGGTGCCATCACCAAAGCTGAATAGGTCAGCAGGACTGCACTTGGTACCTTCTTCATTGCCCAAAGTCCCTGGAAACTCTGAGATCATTTTCTTGACATAATCTATCATGTCAATCACAACCTTCCTGGGTTGGAAAAATCCACCGTCATCCCCAAGTATCATGCTTGGGACCACGGGTTGCCTTTACGGCTCCATAGGTTCCATACCTAGCGTTAAACCATTCCAGGTTTGGTTGTTCACCAACTTCATTCTGTGCTTGACATTAGGTCGTCAACATGAATCGGATTTTTGTTGGTACCCCTCGATCAATGCGGTTGGCCACACAAGGATCGTATCTGTTGAACACAAATCCAATTTCTTCGAGGTCGTCCTGAAGAGCTTGTACCAGAGTAATGCTGCCAAAACCATTCCGTAGATGGCTCTTTCACAACGACATAGAGGACTGGTCGTCCTTTCTTGTATGTCAGGAAAGAGGCATATGTGTCAGGTTCAATTTCAACAAGTAAGTCTGCAAGGGTTCCTCAATGATCATGAGGACCCTGTCTTCACCTTGTTTGACTTCGGCATTGGGGGTTTGGATGAACGCATTGGGAACATCCAGGGACATCACATCCCTATCTTCAGATGCATCGAACACATGGATAACATCAACCCTCAAGTGAGACTGTTGGACTTCTGGCATCTTCTTTTGATGGTACACCCTTGTAGGTTTCCCATTGTAGACTGCACGGCCTTGAACGTGCCATCCCTTTTCTCACCACAAACATATTGCCATTTGTGCCTTTTTCATTTCAAATCACTGCATTTGTTTGGTTCGACTGGACTGAAACACACTCTGCTTTGTAGCTGTCCATCTCTTTGAGGCCGCCTTTCTGGCTTTGTTGCCCCACACTTTCAGACCCTTGGGTAGAAGATGTTGTTGGGCGTGGCTGCTCTCATCCTTACTTCTGCTGTGGCACTCCTGTGATTACAGAAGTCCATGAACAAAGCTAGATGTTTGCTTGTCTCTGTCTCATACAGTAGTGGTTTTTCGCTTCGTCATCTTGGAGAAGGTGACTCCTTTCTTGGCTTCGGCTGTTGCGATCCGAGCTGAGCGTCAGAATTCCAACTCGAGGAAGCTTGAAGCCTTGGCTGTCCAGCGAGTTCCATCATTGTATCCCTCTGGTGCCGTCTCTTAACTGTAGGGTTGTCTGGACTTGTGCTTGTTGGATTCCTTGGAATCCCTCTTCTCCTTCTTCATGGAGTCAATGTCTGTGGCATACTGTTGGATGCCCTTGGTACTAGCCCGGGGCGTTCCCATCCTCAGAATCTTCATCTGATTCCGTGGATTCCACTGAATCTTCGTCCGAAGAGTCTCCATAGACTTGGAGGTAGCCCTCATTTCCATTGACACCATCCACTCCTGCAGGCAAACCCACAGGTAAAAATTCCACAAAAAGTCACGGTTGTGAAAGATTAAGTGGTTTCTTACCTTCACCGTATGCCTTCTTTTTCGACAGCATCAATGACTGAGCGAGGCATCGGCAGGATGCGACATGCTGTCGCGTGATCACCTCAAAGGTGACAAGATCCATCACACTGTGTCCCCTTGGTGTTGTCCATCAAGGACGGAGATAGATGCAACCAATCGCCGGGCTCCATGGAATCTGAGCTTCTGGTTCGTTGGAAGCGAGACAATAGCTCCCAAAAGGTGTACTGAATATCTTTGTAGCTTGTGGTCCGACCCTCCAAGATCTGCCTGGAGGATACACTTTAGAGATTCCATCAAGCGCGGGAAAAGGTTGAGTTTACATTAACACGTACACCAATTCACAAATCATCACCTTTGGCATCAACATGAACGGGGTTGAATGCAAGGCTGCGCGGATGCGTTCTTTCAAGGTTCGGATGTTCCGTTCGGCGGAACCACTGTGAGTCTGAGCCGCTCCATGGTTGAGCTTGAGCTCCATTGTCGTTCTTGACAGGATCCATCAGGCCTTTGAACTCCAGGTCGCACGTTTTCTTGATCTTGAAATCATTATTTCCGTACCGATCAAAATCTTGTCAATGGCGAAATAGA
>CAICTM010001741.1:0-23489 GCA_903772945.1 Seminavis robusta
CGCAGACGGCTGATTCGATGGCACTACAGACAGTTCACGGGTCGGTTCTGGTATTCATAGGCAGTCTGGCTTTTGCCTCGGCAGCCATTTTATGCTTTGGCGCTTCGGCGAGTTTTCTGCCTTGCCCCCTTTTCGGCATTTTCAAATGAGCGACGAACCGCGACAACGATTTCAGTCATTGCGGCCACGTCTAATAATTCGATCGGGCTTTTCCTTTGGGACAAACCAGCAGGTAGACAATAGGGAATGGATAGTTTGGTACTTGAATTTCACTTTCTTTTCGCTCTTTGAGAAAGAAAGTTCGGAGTTTTTGGTTACGCTTATTTCGCCTTAGCTGAGTTGACCTGGATGGTGTGGAGCTATTTGGGATCATCCGTTCCAGGCATGCCCTTCTTTGCTGTGTTTCTTCCGCTTCTTGTCTTTACATCAGAATTGCTTGGCTCGGTTTCGCTAGTTGGACATTTCGGAGTCAAAAGTTCATTCCTAGTCTGAAAGCGTTTATTTTGCGTAGCTTTCAAAGGTCGCTTTTTTTCAGCAGGGATTCCCGGGCAAGACTTGCGTTGCTTCGTCTGTGCCTGTTCGTAGACGAAGCTAAGAAGAAGTCGTGTGGTGGACACAACTTTGTGAAGCGTGGTAATCGAATCCTGGTTCTCGATAACCTTTGGTAACACGCTTGGTGACTGATGAGAAGGGTTCGCACGTCATCGTATCTGAGATAGGTATGATGAAGGGACTCACTGCAGTAAAGTTGAGGCACTGAGGTTTACTCAGATCGGGGCTTTTGTGCAAAGGCCATTGCTTGTTCGTTGAAGAAACTTGGCGATGATGTATACGGATTTAGTTCCAAGGACATTGCACACTGAAGAATGGTGGAGCGCCGTAAGGTAGTTACTTTAGCTCCATTGCAGAGTGGCCCGGGCAGAGGAACCGAGAAATCCACATGACAGAGTTTGAAGTCAGGGATGATGTAATTCGTCGTTGACTGAGTTCAACTCGGTTGATTGCACCGGGAAAGGTAGGCAAGACCGGAAGGACTTCATTTCGGGTAATTCCCATCGACTGGTTGGGTTGTTGGATGTAAGGCGCGCCGAGGTTATTTCGGGCAGGTTTGCGCATCTTGCGACGCATAAAGCGTTTCTGTTTTTCGGGAGCCTTGTAAGGACAGTCTGCTTCGATAACCGCGTTGATTCCAAAGTTGATGTCAGCATCGCTTATGGCGGGTTCCGCTGCACCGTCCCTTGCGGCTTGGACACGAGCTTGGAATTGGACATCGGTTTCTCCAGAAGTCAAATCGCGTGGAGGAACTGCATTCACAGCAATTTGACGAAGGGCGTTATGACGCAAGGCACGATGGCCTGCAAACCCAGCTTCGTAGGAACTCTTCGCAGAGCGCGGGAAGTCCTAGTTCCCTTGGAAAAAAGGCGATGTTTTGTCGTCGCACTTGGGGCAAATTGAGGTCAACGAAGACCTTCTCCATATTCTTAGCCCACTTGATGGTCTACCGTGGAGTCTCAGATCCAATGATGAATTGGACCTTGAAGGTGTAATTGGAGCTGTTAGCATCTGCTGGAACAGTGCGAAGTTTGTAAGTGGTTGCACGAGAAGCATCGCAACGAGAATCGTCGATCTCTGCGTCTTCATCATTGTCGCACGTGATGGATTGTTGCGACGAGTACTCCAAGGGTTATGTGGAGTCCAAATCGAGCTAATGAACTGCTTCTGATGTGTACGTCTTCGGAAGACGTCTCCTGGAAGTATGAATCAATCTAACTAAATTGCACTACGTAGAACTGTTAAGTCTTTCTTGGAGCAATTCTATCGAATGTGAAATGAAGTTTGCGTCGCTTGAAGCTTATTGTGTTGTTCTTAGACAAAAATCGCACGTTTTCCAGTTGGTATACGATATCGCTAAGGCTAGTTACAGGCGTTCTTAAGTAGCAATACGTCGCGATCTAGGTTTCGTGCACAACGCACGGGCTAGAATTTAAGGTATCTAGAGACAGCGGACGGGCGCTAGGGGGGTGTTGGACTTAGCGACGCAGAAGGGGAGACACTAGCTAAATGATACAAATGAAATATACTTCAAACGCGTTGATGCGTTGTTACGATTACGCCATTTAAGACAAAGACCCGAAACCACTTTAGTCCTCATGGGCTAGGTACTCGGGCATGGATTCAGGGCAAAGGAAGTGATGGCGGACAATCGCTGGAACGAGCAGCGGATCACATCATTTATGGGCAAATCCTATCATTCGGCCTATCATACGCACTCTAACTCACTAACTCGTTCGGTCTACCGATAACTTAAGCTTCGCATTCAAATGTAGCCTACTTTAGAGGATGCGCCAACGGTTGTACCGGCAATCTTTGCCACACGGGTGGGGAATTCTGAAGAGTCAGATCCGTTTCACACGCAACTTCCCGTGGAGTCGGCCTTTCTGGCGGGGTCTGCCGCGGACATTGACATAATTGGCAGAAGGACCTCAGGTGCCCACTATCTTCAAAGAATTTCGACTTGTTTAACTCCAGATATTCTCGTAGCTCTACTTAGCCGGTTTTCCTGTTCTCCTGCGCACATCACTGAGCCATGAGGGCGCCTTCTTTACCTTGGCAGACGAGTTCTTATTCTACAAGGATGGTGGATCAGCCTGGGCGACGGCGTACATAAGGCTACGACCCCTGATCCGGACTTGTGGTTAATCTTCTCAGACCTACTCTTCTGGATGATCCTAGACGGGTCTAAAAAGATGTCACATATGCCCGCCTAACTACAATCGCGCCTCTGTATCCTTCACGATCCATTTAGAGCTGCATCAGAAGATCAATCTATCATCGGTCTGACCAACTCAATTCTATGGCATTCCACCATCAGCAATCAACATTCAACAGTGCTCTGAGTCAGTTCGAGACAACTCCTCTTGAACCTCCTCACAATTCCAAGCAAGAACGCCTACACTTAAACAAATCATTCATATTCCTCTTCGTCAAATCATAACCTTCCAGAATAGTCGCGTGAGTACAGGTATCAGTTTAACTGGAGCTCGAACGTACTTGTTACAACCAATCATTGAACCCGGCTCAGGTCAAATATACCCATTTGTCAGCACATAGACTCCAGATGCTTCTGTGAGTGAACACCGTAGAGCTCTCCAAGAATGACATAAGTCCCACACCCACTCGGGCGCTGGTTGTTTCAAGAGGATGCCGGCTGGGGTAGAAGTTGCATGTTGGCCCATCGTCGGAATTGATTGGTCAGTGCATCCTTGGCAATCTTGAAGAAGCGAGATGCCTTGTTCCTCTGCACCAACTGTGTTTCTTCTGGAAGGAGGTCCAAGGAATCGTGAAAGGCATCAAAGGCAGGGTCAAACGCAATGCCCCCGCGTTTCTTCCATTTTGCAGTATTGATTTGCAGGAATAGCAACCTGAAATGATGGTGTGCCGCATTGAAAAGCACCCCAAGGGGAGGGGGAAAGATAGGCCCACCAAAGGAAACAAATAAATCAAAGAAGACTACCTGGTAGCGCTGCAACCAGTCAAAGTGTGGAATGACGAACACGGAGTGGTATCAATGCATCAGTGTCAAATCAGACGTACAGCGTCTGGCCGTCCAGTAGAATGGCCTGTAAGCCGGGACCGCAATATTGTGCTGCTTGCTCTTGTTGTCATGGACGTTGATGAATGTCTGGGTTACGCGTAGTATCAGTAGATAACACAAGTAGGTTACCCTTGACGCTTCCCCAACTGTCCACCTTCTTGTAAGAACTGGGGCCGTTACAGAAAGGAGTAGTCTCTTGAGGTACTTGTTGCCCAATCCAGAGAACTCCCGTAAGGTCTTGACCCGTTCCAACTTCGTGGCAAAGACTTTATCAGCACATGTATCGCCAACATAAGGAGTGGTAGGCTTCCATAAATCTGAACGCCTCTTCCACATGTGTACGCCACACTTCCTTCTCCATGCTTTTCTGTAGATCGTAAACACAGTGGATCATTTGCATAGAATTCTTCTTGTCCAATCCACCCTTGCCGAGTACTTCGACAATGTGATTCCTGACGACCAACTGAATGTTGTGCAAGCAACAGTTAGCGACAAGATGGTTCGAGCGACACAGGTTCAGATCTTCCATAGACCGGAACAATACATCGAGAACACCACCTCCACCATTGTCAGTGCAGTGTCCTTTGAACTTAAATCCATCATCCCGCCCAAGATATCTCAAACGAACAAAACAATGACCGTGATTCACAGCATCATGATGTTCCATTAATCTAGCTGCATCAATGATCACAAACATTTGACGGCCGAACTCCCAATATGTAGAACCAGTTATAAACAGATAAGACCACCTTGACAAGAAGTGTCCGAGCGACACTTCCGTAACCTTTTGTCAGCAAGAAAGAAACAGTCTTGCCCACGAAGATACATCCAAGTCACAAGAAGCAGTGCGACGACCCGGCATGCTGGAACATGATATTTCGAAACCAGGTCTCAGAAGGGAAAGACGTACTGAACTTGTTCAAGTCAACACCTTCCATGTTACCGGCACCGAGTTCGGCCCGAAGAAAGCGCGAAAAAATAAGTAGGGAGCAAGGAATGAAAAATACTGGCTGAGTGGGAAACGGAACGAGGCAACTCCGCAACGATACGTAGTGGCTAGGACCGGGACTGCATGAAATACAGAGACCACCGATGAACTTGTAAGTGATCAGAAGCCGTTTTCTCCATGTCCTTGATCTTCTTCTCTTTTGCGAAGCCGTTCCCACTTGTTCGGAGAACAACAATGTGTGTCTTGGGAAAACGGCAACAGTAAAGGCCTGTACCTGGCTATTGATGGAATGTTGTCCACTGTGATGTCAGACTTCGCTTTCTGACCTTTCGCCCATCTTGTTTCTTCGTGTAACAACACTTGCCGTCATCGTGAAGCTGTCAACTCGCTGCCAGCAGTCACAATATCCGTCACCATCGGGTCAACAGGAGTGGTCTCAAGAGAAAGCTTGGTGGTACATGCAACAGGAGGATGGGTCTTCATTGACAAGGTAGCGCCTGAACAATTGCCAGATTGTTGGTGTTGACATAATTCTGGACACAGAACAAGCTGCGGCGGTACCCCAACAACCTTCCAATGTTGGCGGAACTGGTATGCATGGCTCTTTGGATGGAAGCGCGCTTGTTCAAGAGGATCGGTTTCACAGATGGGGTGGCAAGTGTTGTTTGCTAGTAAATAGTACTGCAGCTTATTGGGGATACATTGGTTTTAGATAAGCTGAAAAGCAAAAGTGAGGAATTTTCTGGTGGTAAAAGCATAGACAATTCTTGTGGTGAGAATTGGATATAAGGACCCTACGCGCCCAACAACTCTTAGAACCAAAAAACTCCCCTGGTTCCTTTCATTGATGAATTTGCATGCGAACCGGACTGAATGATTAATACACGAGTCAATAAGTAAAGAGGTGTCAGGTATATTTCCTCAACACACTCCTGCACGGTGCCCTAAAGTGAGTACCGTGGAACGAATAAAATAATTTAGGACAATCAACAAGGGGTGGGATGCCCCATGATGAAAGCCCTGTGCTCGTCGGTAAGACGTTGGCCTGAAGGGGCCGAACCACAGGAGTGGCAGAGCCAAAATCTTGCAGGAGTGTCGGTCAAGAACCTCATTTCTGAATGGAGCCAACACAGTGTATTCGACAGTGGCAGTTCATCCGAAACTGTCATGAACAGGACATGATTTCCGCAAGCGACTATCTCCCAGACCAATACGAGATGGCACACCAATGTTGGAAGCACACAAGCTTACCAAGAAGGTGACACCCTTAACGGCAATCGGTTATTACATGATCTCAGGGAGGCATCAGCCAATATCAAGCGCTTTGTCTCTTGTTGTGATGACTGCGTCAGGGCCACGGATGGATCGCGAGTAATACTGCAGTTATTGGGGAGTTAATTTGGTTTTAGATTATAAAAGAAAGTGAGGATTTTCTGGTGGTGCATAGCAATTCTTGTGATTGAAATTGGATATAGAGGACCCCCGCAACAACATTTAGACCTAAAACTCCCTTGGTTCCTTGCATGATGAATTTGCATGCGAACCGGACTAGATGATTAATACACGAGTCAATAGTAAAGAGGTGTCAGGTATATTTCCTCCAACAGCAAGGTAGTTGTTGCATCCAGAACAGGTGTGCCTGGCGGGCAATGGGAAGTCAGTGCAATACTGCATGAAGCGAAGGCTCTTGTAGCGACCATCATGGAATGCGGCAACAAAGGGAGGTGGCTCTTCATCATCTTGTTCGCCGCCACTGCTGGAACTCGAGGTACTCCTCATGGAGCGGTTGGATGCCATCTTGATCAAACCAAAACAAAGGAAAGAGGGTTAGATGAAATCAAAAGAAAGCAATGACAATCAACAACAGAAGGAGCGGAGAAAACACCATAGCTTCTGCTTACCTTTTTGGGTTTCGAAAGCAGGAATAATGAGGATTGGAGTGGCATTGCTGTTGGTCGGAGGTAGTTGGATGGAGTTGTTGACAACAAGAGCCAACAGTTTGGTTTCTCTTAGGACTGCATGTTAACGGTTGGTTCGTATTGGTTTTACGTCTCTTTAGAAAAATCACACACCCTCTCTACTGTATCACATGGTATAAGAATGGGATTCACGAATTGAAATTTCCAAAGACGGGCAATCTGGGATTGATTTGACCGTTGTCACATGATTTCTGGGTTCCGATTTCTCGAATTTTTCGAATAATCGCCTTCCGAATGCTTCCGAATAGAGACAAATAAACCGTCTACAAATACCTTTGGCGAAAATCACAAACACTCCTCAGCGTGGAACCCTCTTGGATAATAGATCTAAACATATAAGACTAGGCTACCTTGGTACTCCTTAAACGCTCAGGGGTGTTCGGGTGAATTTAGCGACTGGCCTTTGGCTAACTGATTATTGAGCGTTGAAGCACGTGGAGAGCAAGCCGTGCCAGATCGATAAATGTGTGAGATCTGGGGGTCATAGAATCGAATCGGATAAATCGTCACTGAGTCCAGTCATGAATTAAACATCAGCGTATCTTATCTTCAAAGCAAAAGATATCGAGAATCGAGAACCACCGTCTTCCGCACAGCATGGCTCGATGGCTTGATGGTCACTTCCACAAAGACTGTCACTTGTAGCCACCACAAGCCAACAACTCCCTTTTAGTAGGATTGAAGCGAGCTGAAGCCTCTTATACTACACACATATCTCTATTGATCTGCTCTACTTTAATTGATTACCATGCCCAAGATATCTCGCGGGAAGAAAAAGGCGCCCAAGCCCTTTTGGCAGAGCGGTTCCTTTATTTTCTGCGCCTCGGTGGTAGTGCTGAGCATCATCCTGACGTTGGAGCCTGTGGCAGTTATGGTGGATGACTATTTTGGCACTACGACGAGTAACCGAGCGTTGCAGCAGCAGCACCGCCGATTGGGTGGCATGAACGAAGCTGCCGAACGCCACTGCCAGGAAAACCCAGGGACTTGTACCGAAGCACCGGAAGATATCCATACATCCTTCCAGGTACATCTCATCAACAAGTCAGTCTATCGAGCCGATATTCACTGGGATAATGACAGTACGGGTCAAGTGATTTCCAATATCGAAGCCGGTGCCTCGCTCGATTTGACCGTCTTTCCAGCCAACAAATTCTTTATCACTCGTCACGGAGTCAAGGAAGGACTGTTTGATCCCCTGGCGAACAGACCACTCCGATTTGAACCCACCAAAGTGGGACAGACGTTTGTCATTCCCGAAAATGCCGCTCCCTCGGACGATAAGTGTATTGATCGATTTGATAAGGCTTGTCAAGACTATGCCAAGGCGGGCAAGTGCTGGGAACAACCGGGATGGATGATTGTACATTGCTGTCAAAGCTGCAACGAATACAGCCCAGAATTGGACGCAGCCAGACTCATTGACGGCTCGGTACGATGCACCAAGGAAAATATGAATATCACCGAACCAGTCTGGAAACCCGGTGATCTCGACGCACTCTTTACCAAATGGGCCAACGACCCAGAATTCAAACAGTTCCAACCCAACGTGCTGTCCAGTCCCGACCAGTTTGATGCCAATGGCTTGCCGCAACCATGGGTCATTACCTTTGATAACTTCTTCTCCCAAGAAGAAGCACAGGCATTGATTGAAGGAGGTCGCATGGCAGGATTCGATCGTTCCACCAATCAGGGAAAAACAAATGATCAAGGCGAAATGGAAATGGTCACCAGTACCACACGAACTTCCTCCAATGCCTGGTGTATCGGAGACTGTCAACAATTGCCAGGAGTGCGGACCATGACCAAACGCATCGAACAAGTCACGGGGATTGAAGAGAAGAACTACGAACCCTTTCAAGTACTGGAATACCAAGACAAGCAGTTTTATAAAATGCATCATGACAGCGAAGGCCGTGATCCCAAACCGCCGGGAAATCGCATTTTGACATTCTTCTTGTACTTGTCCAACGTCGAAGAAGGTGGGGAGACACAATTCAACAAGTTGGGCATTTATGTCAAACCCAAACTAGGACGAGCGTTAGTGTGGCCATCCGTTCGCAACGAATCGCCAGACTTTTGGGACGATCGTATGTATCATGAAGCCATGCCTGTCGTTCGTGGAGAAAAGTACGCTGCCAATCATTGGATTCATCTGAACGATTACGAAGGACCCAACAGGTGGGGATGCACGGGTAGTTTTGCCTAAGTTTCGTTTGATGGAAAGTAGTTTGGACGCATCAATACATCCATGCACTCGCAATACACACAAAAAACGTGGTCAAAATATCACAGATAACTTACATAGTAGGCTACGCACAGAGTTAGATTACATTACCGGAAGAAAATGCGTGAAGTCAATTGAAATGAAAACTGGCAGATCAGCGCAATCTAGCTAGCTAGACTAGCTAGCTAGCAAAGCAATGCAGCGGTCTTTGCCATCCAAGCTTCGTTATAGTCCAGCAGAGCTGTAAGAGATACCCGTACCGGTATTGGGGTGAGCTGCTTCTTTGGTGAGGGAACGCAACAATGCCCGGCCAGTTTCATGGACAAGAACACCCACGTTTGCCACCATTATTGCTATTCTTTATATAACTCAAAAGTTGCAGGAACAGATAGGTGTCGTACTGCAAACCTTATCCAAACCCAATGAACTATTTCTTCAATGACTTTACCATCACAGGTTCGACTCGTTCGCTCCAGTGTCGACGCCTGCTCCCCTCTCTTTTGCATTGCGCTTCCATCATTTCCCAACCATCGGAATTAGTACATCGTTCAGAGTATTCCGTCACTCCTGTTGCAACCATTGGCACTTTCTGCTATGCTAGGCTGGATACGTCGATCTATCAAATCTTCGATAATAACAGAACGAAAAGGTATCTGGGCCATCGCCAGTTGCGAGAAAGCGAAGGGGGCGGCGCTGACAGGCGATCTAGTCTGTCGTCGCCTATGGACATGTCTTCCCAAAGGAATGTCGTGTCTTCCCAAAGGAATGTGTTTGATGTTCCCTCTCCTCCAGGAAGGCCTCGTCATGCGACTGTTAGTCCCGGATTCTTCTTGCTATGGTCAAAGTCGCGTCGGATCGCTGAAAGTCGTTCACAAAGTCGCGTGCGAGTCGTACGCGACTTTGGTACGACTTTCCGAACGACTTTCAGCGATCCGACGCGACTTTATCGCCATACTTACAGTAAACTTGCGCGACTTTCAAAGTCGTGTGAGAAAGTCGCACGCGACTTTGGTGCGACTCTTATGCGACTTTATGAACGACTTTTGATGCGACTTTGGTGCTCCTGTGCGACTTTATGCTGATTTTGGCGATTTTCAGTCGTATGACCGGGCCTTCCAGGAGAGTACGGAGGTGATTTCTCGACCGTGACCGCCACGGCAGTCTCTCCTTATGCTGACATGCATGAATCGACAAGCAGTCTCTATGTTCCAACAGAACTCACACCACAACAACAAGGAATCGATCACCCCATGCAAATGTATGGCTATCTGGTAAGTGCGATCTGGAAGCTACTGATTTACAGTGTCTCCTTTTCTTCAAAGCCTCACCGATTCCCACCCCCTCTCTCTCCCACAGTGGAAGCTTGACAAGATTAAAGGGTGGAAGCGAAGGTTTTTCGCCCTCTACGGGGAGGGCGGAGTGTATCAGATGACGTACAGCGACGGCCCCAAGGAACGAGTCAAGGGAACCATCTCCAACATCACAATGGGCGTGTCGACGGTGGCGGAAACCAACAAGTCCATCAAGAAGCCATTTTCTTTTGTTTTGCACGTGGATCCTTTGCGGCACGGTGCTCCTGTGCTGTATTTGGTAGGTTACGCTGGCATCAACGACTTGCGGTGCGTGTGCTCGTGTTCGCAGAACTACTCGGACGACAAGTGCCCAAAGGCAGGCTCGTTCGCCACTGCAGGAAGTAACGTACATGTACATGTACCGGTAGTAGGAGTAGCGGGAAGTCGGAGGGGGGTCTCATCTCACATCTCGCGCTCTTCTGGGAGCCAACGTCCGCGCCAAGGGTACCCACAGCACAAGCAAGGTACATTATTTACTGCTACTTGATAAGTCCAGTTAGATGAGTTTATGGCAGATATGGCTGTTGAGTCGACAGTTGATAGGTGAGCAAATTCGTGTTAGGAAACAGTGACATGTCAGGGCATAGCGGTGTTAATGCCAATGGGGCAAAAATGGGATCGTATACTGGACTCAGGTCATCCTGACGCGGTGTAATAAAAGCGACCCCAGCCATCATTGCCTCCCACCACCAGCATAGCACACCACCACCACCACAAAAGACAGGTTCAGACCCGGTACATAAAAGAAGCTCAATCCTTCTTGGTTCTTGCTTTGGATATCCAATAGGCAACAGCCACTACCCAGATGACAACTCCTGCAATTTGATGGCCTTTTTTGACTTTGGGAAACAGCGCAACTTCGTCGTAGACATACAGCGCATCCGTGATCATGTTCAGAACTGAAAAGCACGCAAAGCATGCCAGTAGAAAGCCAATTTCTCCAATATACAATAGATAGGCGGATAACGTGCATCCAAAGAGCAAGAGATTGGATCGCAAGGAATACTGCCACATCACTTCGTCTATCAGTGAATCTGTCAATAGAGGTTGGAAGCGACCAGGAGATGATGCATGATCAAATCGGAACCATGCTGCCGTGCCCAACAAAAAGACAACATTGAGAGCGAGAAAGATGGAAAGCAGAGTGTCGGAGAGCATTGTTTGTGCAGCTCGCAATCATCCAAGGAAAACAAGGCTGCTGAAAGCGTGAAATTGAAAATGTGAGCCAATCCTCGCAACTTGGTGTCTCGTGGCTGAGTCGTGGTGATTTGGACGGCAAGTGAAGATTTAACGCCCAGAAAGATTTCTTGAAATGGATCTTTTTCGTCCGTCCTTTGTCCAAACATATTTGCTTCATTTTTTCCAGCGGAGGTATCATTAATTATTTATTTATTTATCATTTGCGTTGCATCAGCCGTTAGAAGCTGTCTTGCCATCATTCTGATGGTCTGATGTGTGGTTGCTGTTGCTGTCCTTTTGTAGTGATTGCACTCTACGTGGCCATTCGAAAGCATTTACTGTCTCGTGGTGAAGAGCAGCAAGAAGAAACTACAGCGATGACTGCCGAAGAAGAGACTCCTGGAGAGCAAAGCCATCTCTTGAAACACAGTGCAAGCAGCCCTGTTTCAGCCCATAGTGCGGGCAACAGCAGCCATGGTAGCATCCGCCGTTTGGAAGAGAAGGTTCCTTTGTATGCCAATCCCAAGCAGAGGCAGCGATGGGATGATGTGCAAATGCTGTAAGTGCATTGTGATAGCTGCATTTATGTGGTAGGTGGGTGTTGGATGTTGGGTATCTTTGCAAATTGCAAACTGATCCGTCTCCTGGTGCCGTAACGTTCAATGGATTGACATGCCTAGCCCGCATGTAAACTGGGGAGACCTGTACTTTGATTTGTTCTATGTGGCAGCTGCCTATCAACTCAGCCACGCCTTCAAAGACTGCCCAACCTGGGAAGGAGTGCTGTACTTTTGCTCCTCCTACCTACCCATATTGCTCATCTGGAACGAGAAATTGGTATATGATGCTCGATTTTGTCCCGATGATAATCTCTTTCATCGATCCCTGGAAGTTATCCATTTGTGCGTCGTGGGGCTCATCGTATCGTGCATTCAGCCAGCAGAAATCATGAAGGATACCGCCAACAATCCCACCATGACAATCTTCACAGGAGCCTACTTGGTAAACAATGTTCTACAAGCGTGGGTCCTTTGGGATTTGCGTCGCAACGTCATTGGTGGCCCCGAAGCCAAAGCCTGTGCTCTACATGAGCTATATCGAAAACAAGTTGGAGCCATCTTGACAGCTGTAGCCTTCATCATTTCTGCCAAGGACTATTACTTTACAGTGACCAATGAGCAAAAAGCAGCGAGCTACGCAGAGGAAGAAGAAGAGGGCAACTATTTGCCAGCCTGCTTGCTCGTTCTCGGCTTCGTGACAGAAAATATGTTCTTTCCGATGCTGCACCAGACTTACATAATTCGACGGGGCATTTCACACAAAGAGGTGTATGTGCCCATCAACCTCGAGTTTACAATTCACAGGATTGGAGAATGGGTCATGCTGATGCTAGGAGAATCTGTCTTGAGCATTCTGACCATTCCACAATCCAAATCGACAACTACCTTTTCTTATTCTGTGGCTTTCTTCGCCGGCATTCTGACTGTGACCATGTTCCAGTATCTGTTCTTTCGAACCCAACCAGCCGAAGCCAAGGATCATGCCATGCGACGCAGCCAAAGTGGTGGATACATGTACTTTTACTCCCACATGTTTTACTCTGCGTCTCTGATATTGGTGGGTTGTTCCTACAAAATGATGCTGTCAGAGCAAGAAATGCTAGACCAAGCAGAAGAAGAACAAGTGGACTACGACATTAGGGAACGCATCGCTTTGGTCTATGCCTGGGCACAGTTTGGTTGCTTCATTGCTCTTGATCTTGTCACCATGAGCCATCGTGGGGTGAAGGCAAACTTTCGCCGTTTCCTTGTTGAACACAATGACGGAGTGGCGAGATGGGCTAAGGTCCCTCTCATGATCTGCATGTTGGATATAGTGTTGATTGTCTTGACCCTCAATCTGCGCCGTGTTCATGACTTGACCATGCTGTCTCTGGCAGGATGTTTGCTGGTCTTTGGCCAAGTGATACTCCGCACTATTGGACTCAAGTACTTCCCTGTGACCATTGATCAAATGCAACGAGCCATTCATCCGGACGACTATTGCAGTCTTGGCAGTGGAGGCAAGGACGGCGAAGACCACCGACGATGGCCCAATGTTACTGAGCCAACTTCGGCTCCCTCTCACAAATAGGAGGGCCCATTGATTGGTTTTCTTGTTAATGTAGCTGTAATCATATTAGTGTTGTACCGGTGTTGATAAATACGCTCCATTCTAGATTAAAGCCCAATAATCGCTAGACTTGTTCATCGCTTGTAAATTGCACTTACTGTCAGACTTGTCTTACAACTCCAGCTCAAAGATACCGTCGTCACAATAGACGTCTGCTTGCTCTCGTGCAGCTTGGTTCAGCTCGGTGCCTCCAAACTCATCTTGGTAGCTTCCCACCATCTTGCACTCACGGACACTACAGTCGTTCGGTGGTTCCACTTCACCCATAACCACGCCTCGCTCCTGTCGGTGTTTCGCGATGAGACCATACAATCTCCAAGTGGCTCGGTCATAGCGCTCCTTGAGTGCCAAAAATTCCATAGCAGCAACACGGTCTTCAACATACTGTTGAGATTGGTAGACAGCCTTTGGAATTGCGATAGGTTTGGTCTTGTTTGTATTGGTACCACTTGTATCGTCTACTAGAGCTTGTGGCTGGTAGGAGCTGTGAGCCAATTCCGGGGCGTATCCGTGCCACTGTTAGGAGTGCCGCTGGGTAGATTCGGTAGCGGCGGGCATGATGTTAGCGAACGACCAAGGTGTGATACCAACTCCTCTTCAGAGCCCCTCAGAACAGACAGATACAAGGGCTTGTCGTTCTTCGTAGCGGTGTTGATGGTGGCGCAAGGGGGTGCGGTCGCCGAACCAATGACATTATCCGTATCAACTCCTGTACCGCAGATTTTAAAAGTCAGGCCCGTAAGTATCAGCGGAGCGGTGTACAGGTGTGATATTGGTTGGCATCACCAGAGGAGATCAACAGGGGGACGATCCAGAGCGTCACTTACCACATTCACCATCTGATTTCTTCCGCATCTCGCATTTTTCTTCCTTTGCAATGGCAGCAATGGCTTTGGACACACTCGTGAAGCCGCAACGGCTACAGAGCCCTCCAGCAAAGACTGCCGTTGGAAATGCGCAGCCACAAAACGAAGATGTAAACTGCCAATGTTTCCAGCGTTGACCGACAACAGCAGGAACTCTTTGTCGGGCTTGGTGTGGTAGTACCTGTGTCCTCAAATCAATCATTGTCTGGGGTCCGAGGGTCGACCTCGATCGAGCTCAACGAATTGAATTCAATCAGCGAATACTAATTAAATACAATAAATTATGGAATAAATTGGTGGTTGCCAGGGACTGGAGTTCGGAAAGCCAGCAAAGAGACCTGAACAAGCAGCATGGGCTTTGGCTTCCATTATTTCTTCATGCCATATGCGCAGCAGCAGTGTCACCACACATCCAAGACGAAGCTTTTTGTCACGACGACAACAAGTATCAAAACGCAAGAAACATCCAACAAAGAAAGAGACATGCAGAAAGTTTGGTATGTCGCCACAATGCTGAAGAAGTGCGTAAAGGATACCACTTCTTTCGATGACAAGGCACCAAATATGCTGCAGTATAGCAAGGCTTTGGAACAATTCCTGGGGCCAAGCATGGTGCAAGTGGGTTCAAAAAGCGATTGAGAGTGATCCTGGGTTGGAACAACAGATCATGGAGCGCTACGAAGAACTGGAGATCCCTTATTCTTTGATTGGGAAAATTCATTGAATATGTAGCCCCGTCTAAAGATAGATTGTACATTTCGTACAGAACCCTCCAGCAAAGACAGCCGTCGGAGAGTCAAATCACGTTGATTCTCCTGGAATTCCCTTCACGATGGTTGACAAAATGTGGTGTCAAAATCGCCAAACCGTGTGAAAGGATATTCGTTCATTGAGTGTGCATGTCTCATCATAGCAGCATTGTATAAACTACCAAAGCTAAAGTGTTTTTATGAAGTAAGCAGTTATCTGCCAATGCAATCGTCGTGGTAGAGCTAGTCTTTTGTGTCGCTAAACTTTCACCGGTGCCACCCATTCAGCTGCACTCATTCCAGGTAGTACTGTTCCTCACAAGCCCTCTCGTATGAGTGTATGCACTGCAAGCTGCCTCACTTGAGCTTTTAACTGGTTGAATGTTCATATTTGGACCCCAAGGCACGTACCGGTATAATCATTTGTGGTCAGCTTGCAGTCATTTCTAACATGGCTGGGTGGTGATTCGAAGATTGTGCTCTGGTGCACTTGCCCTGTACTCCCCGGAGCAATCATCCATTAGCGACACCACTTGGTGGGAGAGACGGATGAGATAGGAACATCGCTCAGGTTTCCATCAACGTTGCCAAGAATCGAATCGCGAAAGCTATAGTCAGGCAGTCATCCCAAAAAATCTCATGCAAGGCTCGGCAAGCTCGTGCCGAGCAGGGAAGTTGTTGTCTAAGCAATGCGAAGGATATAGTAGCTTGAAATACTCGTACGAACTCATTTAGCAGTCGGTGGTGCTGTAGTACGGTGGCTGGACAAAACCAGGTGCTGACTCGGAGATCATCCTGCTCCAGGTGCACCCGCAGGTTATACACAACTTCGATGCTGAATTTTCAATCAGGTGACGAAGATTTCACGGGAAGTTACATTGCCGTACCAGTTCTCGCGGCGATTGTCCAAAGCGGACGTGTGGCTCGTCTGCTTGGTGGGATGGTGATGGTCTGTGTTGCTTGTACCAGGTACCGGTATGATATCGGGAAGGTCGTGGGAAATGGAAAAGAGCTCACAAATAAATACAAAATGTGAGGATCTCAGAGGAACAATAATTGCGTCGAAACAGTCACTAGACATGACCAATTGTTTAATAAATCCGAAAGACAAGTAGAACAATAGAGAAATAATAGGGTACTTCAACAATGAGCGAGTCACAATGTCATCATGTGGGTTTAACGGTACAGTGGAACTTCATGGATCGCTCATCGAGAGACTCTCCGGTACTTTCAAGATAATAACTTTCAACGAAACCTTCGTCGAACAGTTCATCTAGCTAGATCTACGAGCTGGTGTGACAGCTACGTTTTCAATGAAACTCCACACTGACACGTACAAGCAAGACCAATCTATCAGAGCGGCTCGGTAAGAGCTCACAAATTGAAGCTCAAGCAAAACAAAAAGCAAAAACAAAGCAAACAAAAAGCAAACACAAAGCAAAAGCAAAAGCAAAAGCAAAACCTTTCAGCGGACAATCTGTTTTTATTAACACCAAGCAACCAACTACAATGATGGCACCAACTAAAGACAACATTCATGAAGACGTCAACCATGTGGAAGATGCCAACAGCAACCTCAATGAAGGCATTGACACTGTGGAAGGGGGTGATGCCTCCTTCTGGAAAAGCCGTATTGTTGGTGACTACGACTATGGCCGTCTCTGCATGCCCCGTTTCAATCCCTGGAAGAAGGAAAACCAGGAACCCCTGCCCGCATATGGGAAGGATTCTCGCCTTGCCTTTTTGGTTGCAATGTTCCTTGGATTCCAACATTCGCTTGCAGCTGTTGGAGGAACTGTTCTCCCAGGGATCTTGATCGGAATGCAAGATCCATCTGGGCAGGCCGGATCTTACCTTGTTTCCTATGCGTAAGTTTGACCTACAGCCAGATTTGGATTCTGTGTCTGCAGTGCCATCAACAGCCTTCTAACCATGTCATCTCCTTCAACTGCAGGCTCATTGCCAGTGGAATCTGCACCTTCATCCAGATTATGCACACACCTATCCCCAAAACAAACTATTTTCTTGGATCCGGTGTTCTTTGTGTGATTGCAACTTCCTTTGCATTTCTCCCCACTGCACAACAGGCAATTGAAATCCAGATGAAAGAGGGCAAGACATTTGATGAAGCCTATGGAGGTCTCTTGGGAGTTTTCATGGTGGGTGCAATCTTCCAGAGTGCCTTCTCCTTCATTCCTGGTAGATTCCTCCGTCGTATCTTCCCAGCCTGGCTTGCTGGGCTAGGAGTTTTCCTTATTGGTCTTTCTCTGGTTGGAGTTGGTGTGCAGCAGTGGGGTGGCGGTGGTCACTGCCTTGCAGGAGGTGACTGTGGTGTTGGGTATTCCAACTTGCCCTTTGGATCTGGAGAATACCTTGGCCTAGGATTCTTCGTCATGACTGTCATCATCATTATTGAACTATTTGGATCCCCCTTCATGAGGAGCTGTGGAATTGCCATCTCCATCCTACTTGGATACCTTGTGGCGTCGCTAACCTCTGATCGCAACGGAGATGCCTACACCAGCATGGAAGCTGTCAAGGAAGCCCCAGCAGTTCTCTTCCTCTGGACAAAGACTTTCCCCATTGGATTCTACGCCCCAGCTCTTCTGCCTACTCTTGTTGCATATGTTGTGTCTACTGTTGAGACCTATGGAGACACAACTGCAACAGCCGAGGCTTCTGGCATCAAGCCCAACAGCAAGGAGTTTGATGAAACTGTGCAAGGCGGCCTTCTTGCCGATGCTGTGAACTCTTTCCTCTCAGCCCTTGCCATGCTTCTCCCCAGCACTACCCTCTCCCAAAAGTAAGTAAACTCATGGGAGGTTTCCAGAAAGGCAACTCTTCAAATCAGATCACCTAACCAACCCTCTTTTCTGTTGATTGCAGCATTGGAATCATTTCGTTAACAAAAGTTGCCGCTCGTGATGCCGGTTTTGCTTGTGCAGCATGGATGTTCCTTTATGGAGTTTTTGGCAAGTTTGGAGCATTCTTCACAAGCATCCCTCTGCCTGTTCTTGGGGGCTGCTCCACATTTCTGTTTGCCAACATTGCTGTTTCGGGAATCAAGGTTATGACCACCCATGGTATTGACCGCCGATCCCGCTTCATCATGGCAGTTTCTGGAGCTTTCGGTATTGGCACTATCATTGTCCCTCAATGGTTTGCCAGTGGAAACTTTTTGGATTGCCCAGCTATGGAAGATCCCTTTGCCCGTGGTGTCTGTGATGCTGTTGTGATCACGTTGAGTACTGGATATGCTGTTGGTTGCCTTTCAGCTCTTCTTTTGAACACAATTTTGCCAGCAGATGACGAAGAGGAAATCACTGAGGCAGAAGGTCACGATCTGCTTGGTAAGGCCACAAAATCGGTCGATGATGCTGAGTCAGCTGAACCAAGCAGTGATGAAAGTGAAGAACTTGCGGCAGTGGAACCTCAAGAAGGATACTACACTTATGAAGAATTCAGCGCCTAGCTGGCTAAGTTGACTATTGCAATTTTTGGTGGAAAGCTTGTGGCTCCCTTTTCCTATCCTCCGATTCCACCATCATTTTGATATTTGTTTGAAGAAAAGAAAGTAAAATTTTAAAAAGAATCAGTAAAGTATTGTGACCCCTGAAAAATCGCGGGATAGACCTGAACACCAATCCGCCTAGCTCAAATAATTGCTGGTGGCGACCTCTTTCTTGTTGAAGCATCCGGAGCGGAAGCAGGTTGCATCACGACTACAACGGCAACATCGAATGTTGCTTCTTGACCCACTTCGTCGTCAACTGATGGCGGTTGTGTTTGGCTCCGCATTCCTTAGGCGAGCTGATCCCAGGTCTTGACACTCTCGTCAAGCCACACATCTTTCAAGCCTTTACCCCAATAGGGCCTCGAAACAAACATTGCAATAACGAAAGCCGTGTAGGTCGAAAGTGTGAAGAAGAAAAAGAAGCGATCAACTTGGCGAAGTGAAACCGTGTACACCCATCTCATGGGTCCAAATAGCTCTTTCTCCGTTGCAGGGCCGACGGGCATCGGCTCTTCTGCATGTCGATGTTGCATGTGTTGCTTCAAGGTTGTGAAACCCTCAGTTTTGCGATGGTTGCTGCTGCTCGTTCGTTTCGTCTGGTGAGGAATCGATCCATTGACGGTAGAAAACCGTGCTGTTCGGCGAGAGTTTCGTTCCTCAAGGTAGCTGGCATAATTGTCACAATCGACGCCTCCTGCGTCTTGCTCCTCGAAAGGCCTGCTGGAAATGTCCTCTAATGCTGATTGTTCCTGAAGTGGACGAGACCCAGCGCCGTTGATGGAGGACAAATCACTGCTTTGCCCAACACGATGTTCCTCTTCTTCGTTCTCGTCACGATTGTCCTTACACGTCGTGGACTTTACAAAGACCGAGGCTCTCATTCCATCGTATATGCGCTTCCCTCCCTCAGGTGAGAGCTTTGCTGCCTTGTCTTCTCTCATGAAATACAAATACCCAATGATTACTGATTCGACCAACCCAACAATGACCCAATAGAAGCTCCAACCAATAAACTTGTCAATCCAGAGACGTTCATTGCTAACAGGCACCAGTCCACCAGTCGCAATCTGTTGTGCTACCACCACCAATGCCAAAGCCATACCATAGCTGAGACGTTCGCCAACACGCAGGTCCAACAGGAAGGTTCCCATACTGACATATGTGAGAATAATTGTTGGAATGAGTAGATGTTGACGTAGTACTTTTGGGACCGTTTGTAATACAGATTGAACCACACAGCCCCCCCTTGAAAGGCATACCCACTCTCCGAGAGCTCTGGCACGGGCAAGTACTCGTTGAAAGTTGCCTCGAACTTGCCCTGTTCCATGCCGGTTCCATTCTTGAGATAGTACCGTATCAGATTTTTTCTTGCCGACCCATGGTCCAAAAATGAACTGACAGCCTAGAGTATCAAAGGGTATCTGGCTCAAGCCTGCAAACTGACAGAAAGCAGCGATGCCTCCATTGCGATTCCATTGCACGTGTCCATCACTGGTAACCAGTGCCATGGTTTCGGGTAGCGACTGCAACCCATCGACTTGGTTATACAAATCAAGATCGGGCACCCACACTTCGGATTTTTCTCGATCGACACCGGCCCACAAGGAGACATACTCGGCACAAGTATCCTCGTCTTGTTCCCACTGTAATCGTTCATCGGTCCATTCCAAATAGAGACTCATTAATATTTTGGCCGTGCCGGCCTGCACGTCGATTTTCTCCACCGCATGCGTTTCCAAGGTGACCGTCACATTCAAGGGAACGTGGTTGGCCGGGATGGGTGGAACGGCCGGATCGTAGTTGTGAAATATCGTATGTCGAATGTTGGATTCGCACTGATACCGTGACACAGATCCCTCGCAGCACTGCGCGTAGAGAAGGCGAATGCCACTAGATGCGCAGTCGTCCAGCGCCACAAAATTCTGCGCCAGGCTCTCCAGTTCTCCACACGTCAAATTATTGGACAAAAGAGAAGGAAGTTCCTCGTCAGGAGGGAAAAATGGAATCTTATCGGCCATGACTCTGGAACCACGGCAGATGGAACACGAGGAGGCATTATAAGGCGCTTGTGCCTGCAGCAACCGGGGATTATCCAACGCGTGCGAAGGAATGGCAATGGATGTTGTCACTCTGGGGCGCAGTCGCTCCTGCATGTGCGCCAATTGATCCACAGTGTTGCTGATCTTGGGTCGTCGTGGCGCTGACACTGCTGCTGCGCCCAGCAGCAGCGACAGAAGAGTCAACCGGAGCATTGTTTGTTGATTGTGGAGGTACATGGTACCTTAAAAAGAGCCAATTGTTCAAGTGGGATGAAATGATCAAGTACCGTACTGTTCTACTTAGTAGTACCTCGTACCTGGTAGTGGAGGGAGGACTTTCTGTCAATCTGTCAATGTCAAAAGTCAAAGCTGGTCGTAAGACCGCCTTGAAATTTTTCAAGCCAGCAGAGACACCATTTTAAAGCAGCAAGGCGGGTACAATACCTTTCGTGAGTGTATGTTGCGTGGCTGGAGTGTTGCCTGAGTCGAGTCTAGGCGAGTCGAGTCGAGTCACTCAGTCATGGTGGTTCCAGAAAGTTAGCTTTGGCCTTTGGGTCCCACCTCCGCCCTTTTCGGAACGACAAACCTCCAGCTCGTGCTCGTACGGTAATGGTGTTGTACCGAATGATCATCTGATCCAAACATACCGAATGATCTGATCCACACCTTCGCCCTATTAGTAATAGCACAAATATTCCAAGCATCAGCTCAACATAATCAAAACGAAAGAAGATTTGCCTGACATCCCTCGAATCCAAACTCAGCTTACACCAAAGAACAGTTAGTTAATTACCAGTGGCTACCCTACCTTGCAACAATGAACCAACGCACCACTTTTGTTGTTTGCCTGTTGACTTTTCTCTTCTGGGAGAGTTGGTCCCGCTCTTTGTTGAGTCTCTTTGGGGTCCACTTCTGGGATCGTCAGCATGTACAGGCCATTATCCATTCCAACCCTGTTGGACTCTACAACAGCACCGCCTTTGCAGAGATTGCAGAGACCCAATATTCTCCACGCCGATACATTTACCTGCTTCCGCATATCATAGGTGCCATCATTTGGTGGAATCTGTACTTTTTGCAGCTCATTCCCAGAGTTCGGCATGCCTTCAACAAGAGATTGCATCGCTGGCTGGGACGACTCCTCATGGTCACTGCCTGTATGCAAACCAGCAGTGGTGTAGGATTGGCCTTGACATCCCATTCCAAGATCATTCTAATCGTCAGTGGCTTTTTGGCATTAGCAGTCTTCTATTGTGTTTATCATGCTTGGAAGTATGCCATTCATAGAGACATTCGCCGACACAAGTATTGGGTGCTAAAGGTGGTTGGGTACTTGCAGACCATTGCATTGCAGAGGTTCTATATAGTGCTGTTGATCACCACACATCAAATGGGCTGGTACGGGCTGTACCCAGATCTTGGGGAGAATAGCACACTGGAGGAAGCTAATGATGTCGTGTTGGACATGTTTGATCACTCCTTTGTCTTTGCCATCTTCACTGCCATGCTGCTCACGGAATGGTACATTGCTGGGGAGCAAGGTATGATGAAAGCTCATGAACCCAGCCAAGGATATGCCACTGACAAATCAAGCCAAAGTGTGACAACAAAACCACCGACTGTGAATGAAAAACAACAGCCATTGCTGTCTGGAAGCTAGCCCCAAAAGGGGGCCTGCACCTACTAACAGGTTGCTAGCTAGTAGGATGTAGTATTGTAAATTGAATGTCATCCTTTTAGATTTTTAAATTGCCAGCAACTACATATACGAGTTTTTCTGTTAATATGTGCAGCTGATCCAATAGAAGGTGATCTGTTACGAGGAGTCTTAAGAATAATCTGATTCTTAAGAATCAGGAAAAAATCTTGGGAAAATTATGATTCTTAAGAATCATATACAGGGTAGACAAGGAATCTTGGAAAAATAAGATTCTTAAGAATCATTTTACTGATTCTTAAGAATCAGCCCATGATTCTTAAGAATCAGCAAAACAATTTTGCTGATTCTTAAGAATCATTGAATAATTTTTACTGATTCTTAAGAATCCTCTCCAAATTATGATGATTCTTAAGAATCCTCCATGCAAATATGCTGAATCTTGGGAATACTGGTAAAAATCAAGAAAGACTCCATTGCAATGGTTGTAACATCACTGCTACATCATTACAAGGCTGTTCCAATCAGCAAAGATTGTTGTTGGTTAGCAGATAGTATCAGGGGATAGCATTGCTAGCTAGCTATGAAGTGCATATTGCTATGATAGGCTGCATACTGGACAGCATACTGGGTGCCTGGTGATTCTTAAGAATCAGCAAAAAACCAAAACTGATTCTTGAGAATCCCCATTTTCCAGATTCCTCACACCAGATGATCACAAAAAGCCGTCACCATCATTAGTCGAGCCGGTCCGGCTGTAGATCCAGGTGAGAGACGAACCGGTGATGCCTGGCTTTTGTTTTCCCTCAGCTGCACGCAATCTTGCTGGCTTTCAATGAGGAATGGTGTGGGTCGCACGGACCTCATCTCGGAACAACCTGGAACCTTGAAGCCTTTCAACTCGTGCTTGCACCGCGCACTGATGATACCAGCGAATGAAGAGGGTTGCTCAGATGATCCATCAGAAAGGGGCTTGATCTGATAATAGTGCAAGCATCGGCACAAGCAAAAACCGAAAGAGGATTTGCTTCACATCCCTCAAATTTCAGGGACAGTTAGTTAGTTGCCAGCAACAATGAACGGACGCACTATTTTCGTTGTTTGCTTGTTGACTTTTCTTTTCTGGGAGAGTTGGTCTGTCTCATTGGCGAGCCTCTTTGGAATCCACTTCTGGGATCGTCAACATGCATTGGCCATTATTCATTCCAACT
>CAICTM010001742.1:0-23484 GCA_903772945.1 Seminavis robusta
TCCACTACAATGAACCAGTGGCCTGAATTGGCTGGACGCCTGTTTCCTATGGATTGGAGAGTCCCGATGGTACTGGTTGCTGCTTGTACGAAGAAGTAGTTTGCCTAGAGTACAACGTGTCCTATTTGGAAGATCAATTCATCCATGCCCCTGTTTGGGACAGCAACCCTGATTGGGTGCATCTCATGAAGACAACATCGGAAGCCGGTGTCTTGTATCTAGTTGCCGCAATCAATAAAAGTATAGATTTATGTTGTTACACATGATTCAATGGTTGAACAAGAGTATAATCCCAATGATCGTATTTGCAATTGACACATCCCTGCGGTGGTCCGTCGGGACAGTTCTCGGCACTACAGACCGCCGTGATCAAGTGCGTGAGGGCCTTTGTCGTAGGACTCTAAAGACAAGGATCTCGGGCCGTTTTCTATCCGGGGTGCTCTGTAATGGGTTGGTGTCCGAATACGTGTTGCAGAATTGATTGATCTCTCCACGGGAATTTGGTCGGCCGATGTGAGCGGGCGGTTGACCGAGGGGATGTACCCATTGAAGTGGCCATCGCTAGACAAGAATGCCTGACGACGAGTTCGAGGTTGGGAATCACAAGTCATCTGTCAGTGTGGAGGATTTTCTGTGTTCGTACACATAATGACACTAAATATACATGAAGAGCCGCCTCGTGATAATGTATTAGTGTGTGGGAGTCGTGTCGTAGTGGTAGACTAGCTATGTTGTGGTGGCTGGTGATGAAGTGTCGTCGTCCTCGGGAAAGGGCGTGATTTGACTCACAGTCTTCCACGGCCCCCAGATGTCTTGTGCGTGCATCAGGGTGCTGTGATTGGCGCGACCACAAACGACATAGATACCGGGTTCAATACTACTGTCATCCTGTTGTGGCTCGTTGTTGTCGGCAGTGGGATGATGCACAAACGGAGCTGGATTATTGCATCCAATCAGTGTATTGTTGAGCAAGGGTGTCCAGGGACCATGGACAGAAGTCGCCAAATGTATGCTACTGCTTTTTCCAACGACAGTTTCTTGCTGGAACGTCTGGTCATTGTCCAACAGTGTCCGACTGTTGATGGTTGTAGCAGTGTCCAAAATTGGCGTGGTGGATTGTTTCTTGCAGTCTCCCTTTTTGGCTTTATCGGGTCCCATGGCATCTCCAATATGAAACATGGCCAATCGCGTGTTCCTTTCGTCTCTGTATTTTTGTATTGACTAGTGGCCTGGACAATACTGGGTGGGATTGTGGAAAGGGGAGTTGTGGGCAGGCACCATGTGGGGAATTGAGGTAGGACCTTATTTGAAAATGGTATCGGGGGCCTACGGCAGGGTTCTTATATTCTGGAATTGGATAGGATGCCCAGGACTTGCGGGAGGACGAAGCAGTCCCCCGTAATTGGGGGATACAAAGATGTTTGGATCGGAGTGATCTTGGATTGCTTGGACGGGTGTTATGAAGAGAGGCTTCCAGGTGCGCTCGTGTGTGGTTTGGTGGGAGTTTCTTATGCTGGCGATTAGGCTGGTTCCTTGTGGAAAGGAGACTGGTAGAACATCCAGTATTCCACAATCCACTCCTTTCCATGGCTTGTCGCAGATGCAGTGATTTCCTTCCATCCATGTACGAAAATGGAATTCTTCTACCTTAAGTCTCCATCCAAGGAGGGAACAGGATTTTGTGTTGCGCGTGCTTGAGTATGGAAGCAGTCATTAGCAGTGTTGGGTAGTGGGGCTTAATTTCCCAATAACGATTTGTCGATTAGGAGTAAGCCGAGAGTCCGAGGGATAAAAACTATGTGGGTCACAACGAAATACATTTTTGAATTGACTGACTTCCGTAACACCATCGTCTCTCGTTAATTGACAAAGAAGACGTTCGGTAAGGGAAGCTAAAAAAGTGCCTTAAAAAATGGGATTTTGTTATTGAGAGGTCGGGGGACTAGCGAAAGATCGATCTGACTTAACTGCATTCTAAGAATTCGTCCTGAACCAACTCAGCTTTTACGATGTGCGTCACTCATTCTTCACTCAGCCGGTCGCCTATTTCTATCTTCCATATTGGCCAGGTGTCACACTCAAGCCTCTGAAAACAACTACGGGAAAAAAACTCCTACTAGAAACAGAGACAACCAAAGCGACATGAAATTTTGACTCCTCTGTTGACAGCTGCACATTGGCCCTTGCGATCGCATCCGCCTTGTGCGCCACTAAGCCGCAGCGGCGCGAGGGCGACGGCACACTGTTGGGTGGGCACCAGAGGCAAAAGTGGGCGTTTATCCCATCATGGAAGTAAGTACGGTCAGCTCGCGAATTAGAGGGTAACATCGGCGGCCGACCAGTCGCGCATACTGGGCGTCGTGTGCAAATAGTTACATGGGAGATCGGAATTGTGTGGGATTTGGGTGAAGCTGCAGATTGGGCGTTCTTATTGGTCAACTTTAAATCGACTCTCATAGCCGAATGTGCCGGATTGGGCAACGCGCGACTTTTGCTTCGAAGACGTCTCGCGGTAGAAGAGAAATGGCTTCTCATATTTGGTGGTATCGTTACTCGGGATCAGGGTCGATCGCAGTTGTTTACGTTAGGGCCGTGGGAGTAATGTTTGGCAGTGCATGGATGGACTTTCTTGGTTGAATCGCAAAACAAGGATTGTCCGTGGATTCGTTGTGAGTTACACCTACGCTTTTTGGGATTTTGGGATGTTTGCACGGGCGAAATGATCTATTTGATGCATGAACTAACTCTTCAACTTGCTTTCGTGTTAAACAGCCGTGACGAAGAGGTCAACTGGGATTACGTGCGATGCCTCAAGGATGGGGAATGCGTCTCGATGGCACGCTTGGAGTAAGATTGATATCATTATGCGCATCCTCGAATTGTGTGTCCTTAGCTGGGGAAGCATAGGTGGGTGGCTTTTGTTGCACAGTATGGTGGTCTGGTGTGGGATGTTGGTGTATCTTTTGCTATCGACAATTTCAGACACACCATTGGGCACAACCTCCCTGATAAAGACTGGAAACAGATTAGCTTTGTTGTGCACAAGCCTGTTCGGTTTGAGTGTGGCCAGGAAACAGTAAGAGTGAAATGTGTGGAAGATTCTTTTTTCGTGTTTTTCAGGTCCCACCTTACCTTCATCTTCTGGTGTACGGATCCATAAAGCCTAGAGTTCGACAATTTTGGTGTATATCGATGGTACTACTAGCTAGGCGTAGTTTAGTCTGAAGAGGTTACCATTGGTTAGAACAATATCATAGGTCGCCATCCTCTGCACGGTACGTGTACTGCACCTTTTGCAGGTGGCTTGCGCAGGTTCCATTTATTTGTTATTTGCTATTCTGGCTCTGTGGTGGTTCAGAGTGGCATAGCATGTGGCCTGTGGAGTCCATGGTACAGCGTCGGCGCCATTATGTTCTCCTTCAGCCGACTTAGCTATGATATCTATGCGAGTCTTGGTTGAAGGTGCTGCATATTTCTAACAATCCGTGGCGGAGTTGTGCCAACGGGAATAGGCAATTCCAGATTTCCTGAGGTGCCGACTTGGGCTTGGCGACATCTATGGCCTCTTTCGTTCTAGTCGGTCTACGCACGAGACTATCGTCTGGAAAGTCTACTTGGGTGATGATGGCTGTGCACTCACGGGCCTCATCATTCATTCTGCGGTGTATAAATCTGTTTCGCTCGGTATGCGAGACGTATTACCATAGCCATAGCCAAAATACTGTAGGTAGCGGCTTTTAGCTAGAGCTCTAGAGATGTGCTGCTGGTGAGCGTTTTGGGATCAATGGTATGAGGGTACGTGTGGAGCGTACTGTACTCGGTATCGTAGGGCGTTTGGTTTGGGTCATCCTCTGTTTTTCCCCATGACCTCCGTTGAGACACCACCCAAGCCAATCGGGCAAGATTGTGGGGCGTTAGCTGTCTCCAAATTTCTATTTTCCTCCCACAACTCGTCAACACGAGCCTCACAGTCTGACCTTCCAGCTAGCTCAAAGATATTGCTATAAAAAGATGGCAAGGAACCACGCTCGAAAGCGCCTTCGAGCCGCGGCAGCCCAATCCAGAGAGAATCCGTCTTTGTTGTTCACGGCAAAGATGGCGCTTCGAATTTTGGCCGTTCTGTTGCCGTCCTTGACCATAATGAGGTTGGCGCAAAGAGGGTCCTTTGAAGCCACCAGTACCAATGAGCTCATGGCCATGATCCAAAGTACCATGCCACAGTCGTTCGAGCTTTCATTTCCAGGCGGCGCAAACAGCTCGGCTTCCACTACTAATCTGCTGCGAAGCAGGAGACAACGATGAACAACAAACAAGGCCACAGTGTACAAGTATCGCAAATACGTGGAACTGCAGGATGAAGTGGAAAAGGCATCCAAGAAACATCCCATGCCAGATGGTCAAAGACAAGAGAATAGCTGGAGCGCCTTTCATCGGGCAACACTAGTGGAACGGGCGCCATGGTTGCCACGTCGAAAGAAGTGCAAAGAACATGCTGTGTGGAAACAGTGGCAATTTCACTGGACCAGGATGACCATCAACTCATCAATACTCGAGATGGTATTGAATTGTCTGATCTGGTGCTCCCACATGGCATAATTCAAGCCGACAAAATGCAGCCAGACCACTTGTACTACTTTGCCAGAACTCTAGACAAGGCCATGTTGCCCTGCATTGTACCGGGAACCATTATTGGTATCGAAAATCACAACGATCTCACGGTTGGATTCTTTCATGAATACCGGCCAAACATCAAGGTGCCCTACATTATTTCCACCACTGGCTCTGATGGAGACGCTCCGAACGTGTATGAGGAGTACATCAAAGATCCACTCTTGATCAAGTGGTATGGAACCAATCCAATCTACAGGACCCACACCGACTTTCGGGAGAATGTTCACAAATTTGAACCGCTCAACCTGGGACTATCCTTCCAACACCCCCATGAACGCAATCTACTTCCCTACATGAAGTCTGAACCATTTATAACCCATTCCGGACAAATCCAAATGGACTTTTCCACAAGAACAAACTGGATTCAATAGATGTTTGTTTCATTTGGTGATCTTCTCTACGTTGTGCTACGAAGGATTTGTGGAAGGTATTATGCCCCACCTTTGCTACAGACAAAATTTCGTGCAATCAGGAAACTGAAAAAATCAAAACTCATGACATTTACAAGGAAATGAGCCAATTTCGCTTTGGTGTTAGTCCTCCAGGAATGGGGTTTGACTGCTACAGAACCTATGAGATGTTTTTGCTGGGTGTCATCCCAGTTGTGGAGGACCAGGATATCCTAAGTCACCGTCTCTTTGAGGGCATGCCAGTTGTATTCGTGCACAACTTGGCAAGCGTCACCAGTCGGCAGGAAATTTTGGATGCCATTGAGAGCTACATTGCAAGTCCCAATTCCAGAATGCCACCTTTGAGGAAGGATGGGGTGCTTTTCCTCAAACACAAGCGCAGCAAATGCTCAAGGATGGCCAACAAGTCAGGGAAATAGTGGAAGATGAACAGGGCAGGAAGTACTACCAAGCATACCGCTACTCTGTTGTTGGAGCATCTGACAACTCTGTTGACGAGGCAAAACTCAAAGCACTGAGAGCCCCGTGGTTTGATGACCCTCAACCAAAATTTGAACCAGGCGAGGAAGGTTGGATAGAAGATTGGAAGGACAAAGCAGTGTTCAAGAATTATGGATAGAGGAGGTTGGTTGCCAGAGTGAAGAACGACTGAGCAATACCCCACGATATCCCACATTTCCTCCCGAATTCCACTGACCTTGGATCTCTCTGCCTGTCACATTCTGGGATAAAAGCCCCTGTTTTGTGTGCAACATAAGCACTGACAACCGAAACAGAAAACCATTGGATCATCACAACGATGAGCCATGAGTCCCTACTACTGGTATCGAATGAATGAATCAAATCACTCTTCGACTTTCCGGAACCTTCCTTGAACCCACACTCTCCGACGAACCTCGTTGGTCGATCGATTCTGATACACTCGTCGCAAGTACTTTAGTTCCAAGATCGCAAGACCTGCTTGAGTCTCAAACAAGTCTCGCACGTCTTCTAATGTAAAATAGTAGCATTTTGTACCATCGTGTTTCCGATAGAAATTGCTCCTCTTCCAGTCCCTTGTTGCGGCTGGTCTCCCAAGTCTCATTGTGCTTCGTCGTATGGCGTACCATAGTCCCTGGAAGACAGCGAAAACGCCTGGGTTGGGTCTGGAGGGGCTGGCATTCAAGGTTGCGCACGGCCTGGAAATCATGGGCGTTCTTCGCTGCGGACGTGAAATATGGGCGGACAAATCAAAAACAGAAATAGAGCTAACGATTGGCGACTCCAACTGGTAGGCAGCTGGATGATTGGGTGGACCGGGAACTGGCATAAATGTCGCGAGACAAATGGCATTGCGATCGTGCCTTGTTTGGTCAGTCCTGGATGTGTAATCGGTTCGCTCTTGTTGGAGCGCAGGAATGTGGCGAGTTCTTCCTGCTCGAGTCCATCCATAAGTCACTCCACATCTTGGTCTGTTGGTCGTGCCTTGTTGTGGTTTGGATTGTGTTGTCAGTTTGTGCTGATCTAGACTTAAGAATGAAGGGCAGCAAGTGGCATTTCCCCGCCGAGCTATTCACTCCACCAGAGTTCGTGTGTCCGTGTAGATCTCCGACTGACCTCTAGCTGCGTGTGGCTGAAGAAAGCCTACTCGTGCGGTATATAGGCCGTGTGTAGATAATGGCGATCTTTGAAAAAGTTGGTCTGGTGTTCGGCTGTAGAATCTGTTCCAGGCTTGTTCGTTTTCGCTGATAACACTCATATGGGCGGTCCCGATTACTCGCCATGCCGTTTCCCTTGGACAACGCCATTTAGCTAGTGGAATGGACAGGTTCGTTTCCGTGCTCGACTGTGTGAGAGGTGTAAGGTTCAAGCGCTTCTGCCTACTACTTCTGTTGGGGTCCTGTTTCGGTTCCGTTCCCAAAAAATGCAACGTGGTTCTTTTTTCCCCTCGTAATTCTCTCACGAACTCAGTAGTCGGGAATCTGTGCGGGTCGCTGGCCTGCCGAAGAGTGAGAAAGTGATGTAATATTGTCCGTTCGTAATTTCATTCTTACCTCCAATTGCATCGTCCATAAGTTGGACTTCTGCCGTGGTCCAGATGATAAGCATGCCTAAGGACCGAAGCTGAAGTGCCACACGCTGGTACCCAGGGACTACACTCGCTTCCACTAGGTAGGGCTTAGCATCCCATACGGAGACATAGATTTTGGGAGAGTTCACATTCTCGCCGGATTGATGGTCGGACTGGAGTTGTGGGCCCGCGCTGGGGGCGCATCGCGTTTGTCCGCAATGTGATGTCGGTAAACAGTGGAACATCTCTGGAGCGCCAAAATTCTGCGAGATTCAGAGGAAAGTAACGTTGAGGAAGAAATATGTATTTCATAGTGCGCTCTCTCGGGTGTCTCGCGTTTCGACGTTGGTACTAGTTTAATTTGTCTACTAATACAGGATATTGGTGAATAGAATCGAATTAATCATGTGGGTTATATTTAGGGTTTAACGGTAGCGGTTTTGCGAGAGTTTGATGAAGGTTCTAACGAGGGTTTTATGTATGTGTAGAAAGCTTTTGTGTGTTTGATAGTAATGGCGTTGTTTAGAGCTGAGGTTGGGCTGCGCCTTGAGCCCGAGGGACGGTGCTGGCTGTCTTCTTTTTTTCTCTTGCCTGCCGGTCTTCGCGTACTCTCCTTGTGGGGTAGGTGTCGGGTTAACAGGATCGTGGTGGGACCACTAGTTCGGCAGCTTTCTTCATACTATGGTTGCGTAGCGGCGTGTCAGCAGGTTGGGGGTGATACTTCGTCATGTGGAATGGTTGGCGCGTAACGTGGTTCGTTGTGGAACCAGGTGGTACATCGTTGGGGCGAGATGGACTTGGTACCTTGGCTTGCATATTGTAATGGGTATATGGTGCTGCGATCATATGTGTCGGGGAGGGTCCGAGGTCGAGGAGTTCTCTGAAAGTGAGGGCAGGGTCGGGATTACGAAGCTCTTAGTTAGGGAGACTCTGTTCACCACTCTTCTTCGTTTCGCTGGGCTGTCGCTCTTGCTCGAGATTAAGGTTGCCAAGCTTTGCGGAGGGGCTCAAAGTGTAGATGGCGGGGTCTGGGAGGGCGAGGAACGCATGGGGAAGGGCCTAGTTGGTGGCCACTCGTGTTTGTAATGGTGCGAATTGGAGGTAAGACGTGGATCGGGGGGGGAGGGGGTGTGCGTGCGTGCGTGGGATGCCTTGTAATAGGTGTTGCGACTGTCGTGCAATGGAGGTGGATTGGCGTCAGGCGGGCGCGATTCGGGGTGATCCTAGTCCTGAAGTGACATCCCAAAGGTATGATTTTTCGGTTGTTACATCGGCACGGACTGGCAAGAGTCTTGAAGGGCGGGGAGTTGTGAGCACTTGGGGGCTAACATTTAGTAGGTACTATCAATGTCGGGCCGCTGTGTCATGTCCTTTGGGGGGAGGTAATTTTGTGTCCTGGGATTTTGTCTCAGATGTTTGCCGGTTTTATTTTGGATCGGTCTTTGTGATTCGATTATTGTCCTAGGAGGAGATGTTTGTCATTTCGAGACGGCTGAGTCATATGATGTGTCGAGTGGGTGTATCCAGCATGCACTGTTTGCCAGGTGGTCATATTTTGACGGTCGGTACCATTTTGTCTCGGGTTCGTCGAGGAACTATGGAAAGGGTTCATCCTTGCTTTGCCGGGTTCGGTTGACACCGTTATTCGGTCATGTATTTGGGTCGGCCGGTGGTTAAATGTGGTTTTCATTGGAACCCGAAACTATTAAGGAAGCGATGTCATGGGTGGGGTTGGGATTGCGGGCGAAAGAATTTACGTTTTTCACATAGTGGGTGTCCTCACGGTTACACGTCTTTGGGCAATCTATGATTTATGGAGGAGGGAGAAGGTCTCCTTTTTGGTCATAAGCAGTACTGTTGGTGGCCACTCTGTACCTAAGGAGCTTTTCCCCATAAGCAGAAGCGGGGTCCACAAACTTGAATACCCACTCGATCAAGTGCTTGTCAGCGAGGGCATGAACAAAGGCCATCATGACTTTGGGTTTAACGCCGTTGCAGGCGTTGCGGTCCTTCGGGCCACGTCGGCTCGTTGTACTGGGCCTGCCGGTGGGAGTGGTTTCTTTGTCCAGCAAAGGGGGCTGTGAACTTGAATGGACGATTCTCCGGGGAACGGGTATCTCTTCCGTTCCGTGTAGAGGTTGTCCATGTTGAATTTGGACAGCGTTGTGGAACTTCTACCTGGGTTAGTTTTGCAAAACAGGACTCCTCTTGCTTTTGTTTGCCGGTGCTGTGCCCTTTTTTTTCGTTCTGCATGTGATCTGCTCGCGGGTAGGGGTGCAGGTGGTGTTTGATTGCGATCGATGTGAATTGTTTTGATCTTCGTCGCGGTGTTTTGGGTGGCGGGAAGACATGGTGAAGCGTGAGTGGTGCTGAAAACTTTTGATAGATACGGTTAAAGAGGGAAGGTGAAGTGGGGGCCCATAATTGGTTGAATATGGCAAAAACCTCTTGTCATAACACACGAGGAGCGTTAGGACATATCGAGACTAGGTTAAAGTTACGTGGCAGTTGGGGAGCAAGAGAGGTGGGGCCTGATGTGCGGTTGGACCTCGTTGCTAAGGGTAGTAGGTCAGTTTGAGAGGATGCTGGGTCCTGGGTGATTGGTTTGGTAGGTGGCGGCTGAGCTGGATGGTCTGTTGTGTTGAGCGGGTGTCTTGGTCAAACCTGACTGTCGATTTGTTTCGCGTAAAGGAATTGGTTTCGTCATAGGTAGTACAGTTTTCAGGAACTTGGCAAAAGAAAGTAATATGCTATGAAAGCGGGCGATCGTTTTTGGCTCTTGGGCGGGCTTGAGTAGTATACTTGGCTGCTGTATCCGACTTGAGCGGAGAGTGCGTAGATAGTGTAGCATGGCTTGTAATCCTATAGAGAAACAGTACACTTGTATAGAAGGGGGAATGGGCGTTGCCAGCGGAAGACGTGTACGATACCTTCGCTAGAAATCGAGCTATATTTGTGTTTGCAGCTTGATGGAAAGATTTCGATTTGGAGATTTATATTGTACAGGGGACCAGTATCATGCTGTAGAGCGACATGAGATGAATACTACGTGGTGATTTTTGGGAAAAATTGGGCATGCCGGTGCAGAGGGATTAGGGTATTGTGAATGACGGTGCAGGTATACAGGTGAGGAGATCGTTATCCTACCACACGGATGACTTTAGAGCGGCTGCCCTTCGAGATTGTTTGATTTTCCTCGGGGTAAGATGTCGCATGCTATATGAAATGTAGCACGCAGAAAGACAGGAGGGGGGATGTTATTAGAAACCTGGGGAATTATTTTAGGCTTCTAAGATCCTAAGGCATGGGAGGGAGAGTTAGGACAACTGGTGGCTGGCTGACTTTCGCGTTTGGGTCGCTGCAAAGAATAATGGGAGTCTGTTTTTGCTTCACGGCGCTTGTCGTCTTCCTATTTCTGTGGTGGTGGTGCAGGTGACAGCGATACTGCGTGTTAAGCCTACCAGTGAAGTCGACGGCTCGTTTCCTGATCGTGGAAAAATTGGGATAGGAGTATGAGATAAGTGAGGGTAACAGATTTTGTTCGTTTTTTTCGAGGTGGTAACAGGCACGTATAGCAAAGTAGCCGATTAAGTGGGGCTCGGCTGTGGCGACAGCAGACTGTTGTTTGGACGATGGATGGGTGAGGCATTCCACGTATTCGTTCGCACAATATCGTATGGAACCTTAGGGTGGGGTAGTGGGTGACCCGTTTACAGCTGCAGGGGGTGCCTTCGTTTGTGGGGCTTTTTCTTTTTCGGGATTCGGTGGGGTAGCTTCTCCAGGTGGTCCACGGTCAACTTGTTGGGTTCCTTTTTGAAAATTATTCGGGCGGGAGGTGTCAAAGGGAGTCGTGGAGTGCGTTCAGCTGGCTAACATCACCGTCGGTATGCGATTTCAATCTGATGAGTGGAGGAGGTCGGATTTTGGTCCATCGGGACATAGAAGGTTTAACGCCGGCTAATGGGCTTCTGGTGGCTCGGGGTTGATGTGGGCGTTTGCAATGAGCATCACTGCTCACATGTTAAAATTCACAGTGATGGAGAGGGTTGTTTTTCTTCGATCAAGTTTTAAGAAAGGTTGAGAACATCTATCGTTGGGAAAGTGGGTTTGCGCAGAAGGGAGTCTATCTCGGAGTAACGATTGCTGAAGCTGTTTGTTAGAGTACGTTCCCTTGGCTTTAGGGGATCACTGCGAAGTGTTCTGAAGGTGATGTGGTGAAGCAATTGGTTGGTGAGACTGGTTCGTTTGTCAACCTAGCTTGGGATGTTATTAATACGGGAACAGGGGGGCGTCTGCGCGGGTTCTTTGAGGCGGTGGGAGACACTCGGGGGGCGTCCTATCTGTTAATTGTTCTGTTGTGCAGATGGATGGATTTCAGTGCGCGCGGACTATACTGCTTGGAGAAGGGAGAAGTCTGGGGGTAATACGGGCACTAGTGATTGCTCTGGGTGGTCGTCTGATTGTCAAACAAGCAATGGGGTTGTTCGGTATCGTCAGGCACCTGAAATATGCATGGTATAGTGAATTTAGGACAGAAGTCGAGCATATGCCTTTTGTTTTTGGAAGTCTTCTAGGGGTGGTGAAGTTAGTTTGCGGGCGTAGCGTGTTGGTTTCTGTTTTTGCCTGGAATGCTAGATGGCGAACAGATGATGAACAAATTGGAAGGGGATGTATATTGATATGCGGGTAGACTACTTGTGATTGGTTCGGTGTGCGCACGGCAGCATGGCTGAGTAATCATATGGTGGCGCTTGAAACTACAGGGAATGTTCGTGGAGGTGCTGCCGATGTTCAGGGAAGGCATGGGGTTGGGACGCGCGATCTTTTCGGTCTCCAACACATCAACCGGAGGGGTAGGTGTAGGTTTATTTTAAAGAGGAGATAGTTTTTTGGAGGTCGCATCTTCTCCATGAGATGGGTGTCATACGTACACTGACTTACTTGTTGAGCGTCCGGGTGCCTTGGTGGTTTGCCTGGTGGCCTTATGGTGGTTTTTAGTGGGGGAATCGGGGCTGGTGCTAATGGGTGCGCCTGCGGTTTGTCTGAGGCTCAGTCATCATTGGCTATTATTGTCTATGTTATTCTGCGGAGTTTGATTATGGGTCTATGTCGGGATCCTCGAGTGTGACAACAGTTTTTCAACGGAGTTTGCTGCAAGGATATTGGAAATGATTATCAGTAACTCGTAAAGACTCTTGCTACTGGTTTGCGTATAGATAGGGGGACTATATGTTCTGGGGTTGACTTTTGGTCTGTTTAAGATCTTGGCCTTTTTGAGTGGAATTGGGTTTGCACAGGTGGTTGGCCAGACAATGTTGTGCTGTTTTGAGCTAATTGAGGCTATGAGAGTGGTGCGTTTCAGGGGCTTCCTTCGTTTCTTTCAGTTTCCCAGGGTGGTGTGTTGGGGCGCGCCCCTAGGGGAGGGGTCTCTTTTGTTCTGGTTTGGGTCCTTTTGGGGTTGAGCGGAAAAGATATGCTCTTTGTTTTGACTCATCTCTTTCCGAGCCGTTGTTTTGTACTCTTTGATATACTGCCATCTTGGCACGTTGTCGGTTTTCTGGTTTGGTGGAGCAGCTATTACGGTTTTGCAGTTTTTCGGCTTTTTCGAAGCTGATCTTCCATCCGCTTAAAATTCTGGTGTGCAGGTGGGAATTTTCCGGTACAAAGCGGTGAGTACAGTCTTGTCCATCAGCTGTCACAGGACCACGGGAAGCTTGGCAGTGGCTGGCGCCGGTGAATTTTGGGAAACTTTTGTCCACGTATCGTAGATTTTGCTTGAAGCCTTCTTTTAACTGATCGACAGAACAACGCATTCGCAGGTTTTCGGAGGATGATGGTTTTCATTCGCTCCGAGGACATAGTGGCGTAAGGAAACGTTTTTGGGTCCATGGTGCCATGCATCAGTAGATTGTCATACCGACGGTTTATGTTAGCCTGAACGCACTCCTCGGTCTTGACATTGCCGAAAATTTCAAAAGGCTCAAAAGAGGCTTTGGGGGACCCCTCCCCCCAAAAAATTGGGAAAACATGGAAGCTGCCACCCTTTTGAAGAGTATTAATTTATGAAAGCCTTCTTCTTTCGAATTTTCACTGCTTTTATTGATTTGATATCTATTTTTTGTTCATTATTTATTTTTTAGGATTTTTTTTTTGTTAGATATTGTATATGTCTATTTCTCACAGTTCTTTTCGTAATCGATTTGTCTATTGACTCTATCTTTCGCTGTATGATCGTAGGTACGAAGAGAAATTGATGCATCTAGTTCAATTTACCGTTGGATCCGTCCAATTTTTAGTATAGATAGTCTGGGCTGGACTATGCATGGGTAATACAGGTGTAGCGCATCTAAGGAGCTTAGTCTAGCAACCAACCAGCAACTAAGTGAAAACAGCGTGACAAGTCTTTATTCATTTCAGCAAAACCAGTCGCACCACGTATCCTAATCTGTCATGTTGAACGTTAAGTAAATCCCACGTCTTTCATTTACATCCTCGCCCCGCTCCCATCTCGATTTGATTTTCACTTAGATGACTTATACCCCGAAAATCAAACATCGTGAGGGCCCGCTCTAGTAATCTGGTGGGTAGGATAAAATATCATTTTATGCACCGTTTCAAATACTCTAAATCCCTGCCGGCAGTAATTGGGGGATTTCACACTACTCCAATCACACGTGTGTTCTTCATGTGTCTAAGGTACTGTCCCTTAAATAATTCAAATCGTATCTTTCCACGAAAACTTTCGATTTCTAGCGAAGGTATTGTACACGACTTCCGCTGGCAACGCCCCTTCCCCCTTCGATTCAAGTGTACTGTTTCACTATAGGATTTCAAGCCAGGCTACACGATCTCCGCTCAATCGTATCAGCGAATTCACTCAGGCGAAGACATCTCCGCTTTCTATATATACTTTCTTTGCATTGGAAATGTATATATGCAACAATTCCTATCGAATCGATCATCTTGAAAAAGTCACAAAATCAGTTCAACAAAACCTCAAACATCCCACATCCTACCTAGCAGCCAAACCATCAGCCATCTCTCCTGCCCCCGTAACTACTTTCCTATTTGTTACCTTGCTTTGTTTGACAATGTTTGCCTTTCACATGGCAATCACTCTTCCGTCTTTCGGACTTTCAAGTGTTTCCGAACTCCTTCACACTATGTCTTCCCAAACACCCGGACATCAACACACGTCGTCGCAATCGAACCCTACTTCCGCGGGTATCAACAGCAAGAAGAAAAGGCCGGCGGCAACAAGGCAAGAGGTCCTTTCAACTCTTGTGAGTTTCACGCTGTAATTCCAGCAACCTCAGGAAGACGAAGAATACCCTTTCCCCGGAATGTTCCTCAGTTCACAGGCTTTGTTGAAAAAAAGCTACCGGGTGTATGTACAACCGACGCAAGGACCACCCGTCAACGCGTTAAACCCAAAGACATGATGGCTTTTGTTCAAGCCTCGCTGACAAGCACATGATCGAGTGGGTATTCAATTTGGTGGACCCCGCTTCTGCTGATGGGAAAAGCTCCTTATGTCCGAGGCCACCAACGGTACTCTTATGACCAAAGAGGCTTTTGTTATCATGTGCCAGAGGTGAGTTGACGGAACCAAAACTGGTGAACGTTTCTTGCCCGATCCCAACCCCAGAAATGGCTTGAAGTGGTTCAATGAACTTTAAACCGGCCTACATGCAATAAGTGTACGACCCGGCAAGAAGGATAACCCTCCAGTTCTCGACGAACAGGACAAGTGGTACAGGTCCATGACCCTGGAGTAGCTGATCACCCACTCCGACTCTGACTCACCTTGTGACGGATCCTTGGATCGATCAAGGCGAATACCGCACTGTATCCGAATTCCTCAAGGACGACAAGGCCATGTGTACTCTTTTGGCCTCGTGGTCAACTCACGGCTTCACGTATTACGTCCGTTGATTTCAACGAAACAACCTTGGATGCACGGACTTCGGTCGCATGCGGCCATCACTGGTGCCCGTCGAACATTATTACAAGCCACTACGCACGACACCATCCCCCGCCCCCCCTCTACTCCCCGTTCGCCTTCAAGCTCCCACTGGCCCTTCCCCTATGGTTTTGCACTACCCCCGGCATGACTTTGACCTTCTTGGGAACTCTTTCGAAAAGCACGCAGGAGAAGGTGGTAAATCTCCTACAGTAGCTTCCGTATAAATCCCCGTGCCCTCACTTTCAAAATCCTCAATACTGGACCTCCCAATTTATTCGCAAACATTCCAGTTCCAATGCAACCAAATACGTCTATCTCCCGTTCACTGTTCACGACCACGTCGGCCAAGATGTGCATGCATGCAGAAGATGAACTCACATGGTATAAGAAAGCGCCGAACTTCATACGACCTATTACCGAATACCCATACCGAAGAGGGGGAAAAGAGGAAAAAGAAGACCAAGCTCCGCGGAAGCGACCAACCCTCACTTAACACATACTATCAACAAAACTTTTACAACCTCATAAACCACGTTGACTTCAAAATTGCAAAACCTAAACCCTAAATATAAGCCACATGATTCATTCGATTCTATTCACCATTATCCTGTATTAGTAGACAAGTTAAACTAGTACTGGAAACGGAGACGACCCAGAGGGCATATGAATATTTTTTTCTGCAGATATTTTCCCTGAATTCTGCAGAATTTTGGGATTCTGCAGAATTGTTATAACACATCGACAACGACGATGGCGGTGCCGATCATGGACGAGATGCTGATTCAATCATTCGATGGAGCTAGTACCGGTAGTAGAGTCCTGGTAGCGTGTGGGCACTTCGGCTCCGTCCTTGGATGATCTTCATTGACACGGCAAAGCAATCATGGACGAGGCAATGAAGAAGAATGAAATGACGACGGGAATATCATACTATCTTCTATTTAGCAGCAACCAAAATTCTACTACTAGTCGAGAAAGAAACGAGGAGGAAGAGAACCAACCGTTGGCATTTTGGGGAGAGGACGAATGGACCCCCCAAGAAGAGGCAGAGGCTGAAACCGTCCTTCAACAGTCACGGGAACGATGTAGCATTCGTAGCAATGGCGTGTCCAAAAGGCCGAATGATGTAGAGGACGAACAAGCCTGGAACAGATTCTACAGCCAACACCAGACCAACTTTTTCAAAGATCGCCATTATCTACACAAGGCGTTTCCGCACGAGTTTTCTTCCACAGCAGAAGGTTCGTCATCAACGAAACGAACTCTGGTGGAAATAGGCTGTGGCGTGGGAAATGCCCTGCTGCCTCTTCTGGAAAGCAATAATGACACTGCTACAACAACAACAACAACACACAACAGCAAGGATGTCGAATGGACCGTTTATGGATTGGACTTGAGCAAAGTCGCCATTGACTGGCTCCAACAAGACGAACGATTCATCCAGGCTGCCAAACAAGGCCGAGCGCATGCATTTGTCTGCGATATTTCTGCCAGTTCCCTCCCCAACACCAGCTTGCTACCAGTTGGAGTCGCCAATGTTAGCACATTGCTGTTTTGTTTGTCCGCCATTTGTCCGGGAGAACGCATGATTCAGGCCGTGCGCAATGTGGCCAGCACCCTCCAACCCAACCAAGGTGTTTTGGTGTTTCGGGACTATGGTCGCTACGACGAAGCACAAATGAAACTGGGGACCAGCCGCAACAAGGGACTGGAAGAGGAGAATTTCTATCGGAAACACGATGGTACAAAATGCTACTATTTTACATTAGAAGACGTGCGAGACTTGTTTGAGACTCAAGCAGGTCTTGCGATCTTGGAACTAAAGTACTTGCGACGAGTGTATCAGAATCGATCGACCAACGAGGTTCGTCGGAGAGTGTGGGTTCAAGGAAGGTTCCGGAAAGTCGAAGAGTGATTTGATTCATTCATTCGATACCAGTAGTAGGGACTCATGGCTCATCGTTGTGATGATCCAATGGTTTTCTGTTTCGGGGAGCTTGTGTTCGATGCTATGTATGTTGCACAGAACAACAAACAGGGACTTTAGAGAACACTGCTCGGACAGGAGAGCGATCAGTGACGTGGAAAATTGCTGGAATATTTCGTTGGGGATATTGCTCAGTCGTTCTTCACTCTGGCAACCAACCTCCTCTATCCATAATTCTTGAACACTGCTTTGTCCTTCCAATCTTCTATCCAACCTTCCTCGCCTGGTTCAAATTTTGGTTGAGGGTCATCAAACCACGGGGCTCTCAGTGCTTTGAGTTTTGCCTCGTCAACAGAGTTGTCAGATGCTCCAACAACAGAGTAGCGGTATGCTTGGTAGTACTTCCTGCCCTGTTCATCTTCCACTATTTCCCTGACTCTGTTGGCATCCTTGAGCATTTGCTGGCGCTTGTGTTTGAGGAAAAGACGACCCCATCCTTCCTCAAAGGTGGCATTCTGGAATTGGGGACTTGCAATGTAGCTCTCAATGGCATCCAAAATTTCCTGCCGACTGGTGACGCTTGCCAAGTTGTGCACGAATACAACTGGCATGCCCTCAAAGAGACGGTGACTTAGGATATCCTGGTCCTCCACAACTGGGATGACACCCAGCAAAAACATCTCATAGGTTCTGTAGCAGTCAAACCCCATTCCTGGAGGACTAACACCAAAGCGAAATTGGCTCATTTCCTTGTAAATGTCATGAGTTTTGATTTTTTCAGTTTCCTGATTGCACGAAATTTTGTCTGTAGCAAAGGTGGGGCATAATACCTTCCACAAATCCTTGCGAGGTAAAGTGCGAACACCAAAATGAACAAAGACATCCTTATTGAAATCCAGTTTGTTCTTGGAAAGGTCCCATTTGGATTTGTCCAGGAATGGGTTGATAAAGTGGTTCAACTTCAGGTAGGGAAGTAGATTGCGTTCATGGGGGTGTTGGAAGGATAGTCCCAGGTTGAGCGGTTCAAATTTGTGAACATTCTCCCGAAAGTCGGTGTGGGTCCTGTAGATTGGATTGGTTCCATACCACTTGATCAAGAGTGGATCTTTGATGTACTCCTCATACACGTTCGGAGCGTCTCCATCAGAGCCAGTGGTGGAAATAATGTAGGGCACCTTGATGTTTGGCCGGTATTCATGAAAGAATCCAACCGTGAGATCGTTGTGATTTTCGATACCAATAATGGTTCCCGGTACAATGCAGGGCAACATGGCCTTGTCTAGAGTTCTGGCAAAGTAGTACAAGTGGTCTGGCTGCATTTTGTCGGCTTGAATTCTGCCATGTGGGAGCACCAGGTCAGACAATTCAATACCATCTCGAGTATTGATGAGTTGATGGTCATCCTGGTCCAGTGAAATTGCCACTGTTTCCACACAGCATGTCTCTTTGCACTTCTTTCGACGTGGCAACCATGGCGCCCGTTCCACTAGTGTTGCCCGATGAAAGGCGCTCCAGCTATTCTCTTGTCTTTGACCATCTGGCATGGGATGTTTCTTGGATGCCTTTTCCACTTCATCCTGCAGTTCCACGTATTTGCGATACTTGTACTGTGGCTTGTTATTGTTGTTGTCATTGTTGTCTCCTGTTCGCAGCAGATTAGTAGTGGAAGCCGAGCTGTTTGCGCCGCCTGGAAATGAAAGCTCGAACGACTGTGGCATGGTACTTTGGATCATGGCCATGAGCTCATTGGTACTGGTGGCTTCAAAGGACCCTCTTTGCGCCAACCTCATTATGGTCAAGGACGGCAACAGAACGGCCAAAATTCGAAGCGCCATCTTTGCCGTGAACAACAAAGACGGATTCTCTCTGGATTGGGCTGCCGCGGCTCGAAGGCGCTTTCGAGCGTGGTTCCTTGCCATCTTTTTATAGCAATATCTTTGAGCTAGCTGGAAGGTCAGACTGTGAGGCTCGTGTTGACGAGTTGTGGGAGGAAAATAGAAATTTGGAGACAGCTGGAGGGCCCAAATTTGGCGTTGGGTGTTTCACGGGGTCATGGGAAAAATGAGGATGACCCAAAAAGCCCCGTACCGGTACCGGTACAGTACGCTGTACCCTCATCCATTATCCCAAAAGCTCACCAGCGACATCTCTAGAGCTCTAGCTAGAAGACGCTACCTACAGTATTTGCTGGCTATGGGCTATGGAATACGTCGTGCTCCGGCGAAACAGTTTATCACCGGAATGAATGATGAGGAGTGATGCACAGCATCATACCCAAGTAGATTTCCAGACAAGTCTCGTGCGTAGACGACTGCGAAAGGATAGAGTCGCCAAGCCCAATCGGGACCTCAGGAAATCTGGATTGATTTGGTTGGCACAGATGCACGGTGGATATTGACACCTTCAACTGCATGTATCATAGCTGTGGAGCTGTATGGGTGCCTGACTGGACTTCCACAGGCCTGCTATGCTATCTTGAACCAAGGCCAGAAAGCAATAATAATGGACCTGAGCCCTGCTAATGGTGCATCGTACCGTGCAGAGAGGGGAGGATTGGATTGTTATAGTACCTTTAGACTAACTAGCTGGCTAGTAGTACTTTCAGCAAATTGTCGACTCTAGGCTATGTCCAATAATAAGATGAAGGTAGGTGGATGAAGAAAGAATTCATCATTTACTCTTCTGGTTGTCCTGCCACACTGACGAGGTTGATGCAGTATCTGTTTCCAGTTTTATCAGGGAGGTTGTGACCAAGGTGTGTCTGAAATTTCGAGTAGCAAAAGATAAAGATAAAACCCTAGTGAGCCAACTGTCATGTCCCGAGCTAGGTAGACAAAAATTCGAGGGTGGTAATGTATCACTTACTCCAGTGGTCGAGACGCATTCCCCATCCTTGAGGCATCGCACGTAATCCCAGTTGACCTCTTCGTCACGGCTGTTTAACACGAAAGCAAGTTGAAGAGTTAGTTCATGCATCAAATAGATCATTTCGCCCGTGCAAACATCCCAAAATCCCAAAAAGCGTAGGTGTAACTCACAACGAAGGCCATCCGTGTTTTTGCGATTCGACCAAGAAGTCTTCCATAGTTCGTCCCACGGGTGCCGTAAACAACTGCGCGCCCGTGACCGAGTCGTAAAATTGAATGGGTTTCTCTTCTTCCGCGAGACTCTTGAGAAAGTCGGTGGTTTGCCAATATCCGGCAAATTCGGCATAGTGTCGATTAAAGTTGCAAATGCGATCGGCAGTTCCAAAATCACAATTCCATCGCAATTTCTTTTGCACGGGTTGCGCACTGGTGCCGTGTTCCTTTTGCGACATGACGTCTTCTTCGGCCATGATGGGATACGCTTTTGCCTTGGTGGCAAAGGTGGCCGTCGCCGCTCGCGCCGATGCGGGTAGTGGCGCAAAGGCGGATGCCGATCGCAAGGCCAATGTCAGTGTCAACAGGGGAGTCAAGAATTTCATTGTGTCGCTTTGGTTGTCTCTGTTTCTAGTAGGAGGTTTTTTTCCCTATTGGTTTCAGAGGGCTTGAGTTGTGGTACCTGGCCAATAATGGAAGATGAAAGAGGCGACGGCTGTGAAAGAATGAGGTGGCGCCATCGTGAAAGTGTTTGAGGACGGAATGGGAGTGAGTCAGTCAGGATCGGATCTTTCGCCAGTCACGAATGTCAATAACCAAAGATCCATTTTTTTTAAGCCTTTTTTGGTTCCCTCCAAAGGTCTCTTTGTCACTTGTGAAGAGGACGATGGTGTGAAGGGAGCAGTCTATTCAAAATGGTATTTCGTTTACAAATAGTTTATATCCTCGGAGCTCTCGGCTTTCTATCGACATCGTTTGTGGATGGCCACTACACAAAATTTAGTAATGATGTTCTTCAAGCAGCGCAACAAAATCCTTGTTCCTTGAATGGAGATCTGGTAGAAGAATTGCCACCATTTTCTGTACATGGAGTGGAAGGAAATCACTGCATCTGCGACAAGCCATGGAAAGGAGTGGATTGTGGGATACTGGATGTTCTACCAGTCTCCTTTCCACAAGGATATGGCATGCTACCCAACAAGACCACCTGGGGGGCCTCTCTTCTCCACGTCAGCAATCAATTCCATCTCTTTGTATCCTCAATTACGGGGGACTGTTCGCTCCGCAGTTGGCATCCCAATTCCAGAATTGAACATGCCGTGGCCGATACCATTACTGGTCCCTATCAATTCCACGACATGGTGCTGCCCACCTTTTCCCACAATCCCAAGGTTGTGGCACTGTCATCCAAAAAAGAAGAAGACACGCGATTGGCCATGTTTCATATTGGAGATGCCATGGGACCCGATAAAGCCAAAAAGGGAGACTGCAAGAAAAAATCCATCACGCCATTCTTGGACACTGCTACAACCATCAACAGTCGGACACTGTTGGACAATGACCAGACGTTCCAGCAAGAAACTGTCGTTGGAAAAAGCAGTAGCATACATTTGGCGACTTCTGTCCATGGTCCCTGGACACCCTTGCTCAACAATACACTGATTGGATGCAATAATCCAGCTCCGTTTGTGCATCATCCCACTGCCGACAACAACGAGCCACAACAGGATGACAGTAGTATTGAACCCGGTATCTATGTCGTTTGTGGTCGCGCCAATCACAGCACCCTGATGCACGCACAAGACATCTGGGGGCCGTGGAAGACTGTGAGTCAAATCACGCCCTTTCCCGAGGACGACGACACTTCTACAACAAGCACAACAAGCAGTCTGCACTACGAAGATCCCAGCTTGTACATTGATCCCAAGCGAGGCGCCTTTCATGTTATTTATCATTTGTACGATACACAAGAAAATCCTCCACATGGACATGACTGTGTCCAATCGACCGTGTCGGCACATGTCTTTTCTAGCGATGGCATTCACTGGTACAAGTCACTAGGGCAACCGTATACGACCCAAATTCCCGTGGAGGATAATGATTCTGCAACAACGACGACCACCATTACAGTAGCCACACGAGAACGGCCCAGTCTGGTCTTTGATCCTACGACAAAGGCCCTCACGCACTTGATCACGGCGGTCTGTAGTGCCGAGAACTGTCCCGACGGACCACCGCAGGGATGTGTCAATTGCAAATACGATCATTGGGATTATACACTTGTTCAACCATTGAATCATGTGTAACAACATAAATCTATACTTTTATTGATTGCGGCAACTAGATACAAGACACCGGCTTCCGATGTTGTCTTCATGAGATGCACCCAATCAGGGTTGCTGTCCCAAACAGGGGCATGGATGAATTGATCTTCCAAATAGGACACGTTGTACTCTAGGCAAACTCTCTTCGTGACAGCAGCAATCCAATACCATGGGACTCCTCCAATCCATAGAGGACAGGCTCCACCAATTCAGCCACTGGGTTCATTGTAGTGGATGGGACTGGCATAGTAGATGTTGGTGGTTACACCGGCAAGAAATGCCGGCCCGCAATTGGTGCTTGATAGGTGGCTGTCATGGTAGTGCCTGGGCCATTCTGGTCCCTGTTCCAGGTCCAATTCTGAAGCAACATCAATGATCCCCAAAGCCTTTCCATGAGACAGGGCTGTGGACTCTTGGCTCAATCCGACAGGGCAACCATGATTTGAGCACTGTGAGGGAAGTCTCAAGAGCAACGCCACAATCACCCTGGACAACCCCACCAAGAAAACGCTGGCAACATGCTCAGCCACGGAGTTTTCGCGTGTGGCTAGCGCGACAAATCCCCCTTTCCTACCCTGTCGGAGTTAGTGCCAGGTTCAGCTTGTTCCTCCCCGTCTTCCCGGCGATCAAGGAGAGGCACGGGCTCTGGCTCGTCATCCGTATCCCCGTGTAAGCTCTAGAGATCCAAAAAATCCTTCTTCGAATGCACAGGTTGCATTGTGCGCCAAGTCCTCTCTTTGCATCTTCCCTTTCGAGCAACTCAACCATGCTCAAGAGGACAATACAGAACAAGAAAGAATCCGAGACAACCCCCCCCGATTCTGGGACGTCGATGGTTCAACACTGTAACGACCGATGGGCCATGTTCAACACTTTAGTGACTGATGCACATCGAGGAGCAGAGGGAAAGTACACAAACGACAAGTCGTCATTGCTTCCGAAACAAAGTTGACGAAATGACGTCTCATTATGGGGACCACAACCAACTCATTGAAGGAAGTGTAGCTGCATGCATCTGGATATAATATGTTAATCTCCAGTCCACCCATGGTATTAGATGGCCTACAATGGCCATTCTGTTCAGTAGAGTGTGTTTTGGAGACATGTGACCTATCTGTGTGGATCCATTATTTGTACTTATTCCTATATGGGATCAGCAATACCAGATTGGACACATCAATCTTCGCCACATGAACGTACCTCGGGCCAATGTGTTTTCCTGATTGCTGCTTTGTAATGGGAATGGGGAATTATTAACGAATATGTTGCATAGAT
>CAICTM010001743.1:0-23407 GCA_903772945.1 Seminavis robusta
TTGCGGCCCATGATGATTGGTGCGCTGGCTAGACAGTGCAGTAGTGTATTGGTAGTGTAGTGGTGTTGCCTGTTGTTCCTTGGAAGGGTACCGGTTGGATGAGTATTGTTGGTGTTGGTGTTGGTGTTGGTGTTGGTGTTGGTGTTGGTGTTGGTGTGTATGTGTGGCTGGAGAGGCACTGCACAAACACAAGCACAGAAAATCCAAAAGGTGACTTGAAGCCTTGCACTGTTGGTGGATGACCAATTGAAGGCTGCTTGACACACTGGTGCCCTTAGATTCCTTCGAAACAGTCAGAAAGGTGTCGCCGTGGTCCTCGAGTTACCTTAGAGGCTGTTGAACGATCCGTATGGAGCGAGGTATCTTCGAAGCTTTCCGGGTTCCTTGAGTCTTGACTGGAGGAGTTCCCGTTTCGATCGAAAATGTGAGGATCCGGGTGGAACTACGGCTCGGCTTGCTTTCAGAACAGAGGTACGGAGAAGTACGTCACTCGGAAGAGGTACGGTACCGGTTCTGTGAGTCCCTTGTGAGTACCGGTTCGTTGTGGCCAGTATCCTCTAGAAGCACGACTGGGATATTCCGTACGAAAGATCGACAATGGGGATCTGCCGCTGCTTTCCGCTAGTCGGCAGCCGGAACTATTCCGATTAACAAGAAGGCGAGGTTACCAACTTGTCGGCCACCCTTGACCTGGATAGCTCCTCGAACGGTCGCGATTCCAGTTTTCGGCGTCGGTTTTGATCCGGATCCACTGTCGGCAATCCTTCTTCCACTCTTCCACTCTTCTTCACTGGAAGCCACTCTTGTGTCGCTTGCTATGCGGCTATGTTAATCCTATGAATCTCCGCCAGGAAACTCAGTTGTAGGAACACAAGAGCTGGGAGGGAGATCTCTAGTGATGGAGATCTCCTCCACTGGCTGAAAGGCCAGCTCAAAGAGAGCTGGTTCAATGCTACCCAATCACTGCTTCAGAGTACTTGGGGAGCTGGTTACATTGCCCTAGCACATACCACACAGGATTCTATCTACTCCAGGGCTGACGGTGCTACTGGGTCTCAGGGTTACTCTTTCATTACTATCTTTCTTACTATAAGCTAAAACAACATTACCACGATTTCACTCCAGTTGACAGAACTGGCTCTTTTGGAGAGGATATCCACAGTTGGAGATCCTAGGAGAGGACTGTTGGTCTGGAACATTCCAATGTATCTAGGCTGAAGACTATGTATGCTCTGCAACACATAGGCATGCCTCAGCTATATACAAATTGTCACATGGCTGCAATGCTGTGTGTACTGATTGACTGTACACGATGAAAAGCATTGTTTCCTTCCGACTAAACCAGCACAGCTGTGGCGCACCCATAGAGGCTCCTATTGCTAATTTCATCGGCACGAGCGATGGTGAAGACACTACTGACCTACCTGGGCGTAGTCGACGATGTGGAGGCATCTCTGGACCAAGAGGCGGAGGAAGCAGAGGTGGCGGCAGCGGGGGACCATGCCCAGGACGACGCCGTGGAAAAAGCTCGGGTTGCGACAAAGGAAATGGTGGTAAAGATCTTGATTCCAACGATGACTCGGATTCCAAGCCAAGTTCCAAACCTGATGGGAAGGACGCATGCCACCCTATTATCGTGGATGATGGATACGATGGAGGTGACGACGAGGGAACCCCGATCAAGCGTGTCACCCTTGCTGACGGGGGAACCCCAATTAAGCGGGTTACCTTTGCACCAAACACATCCAATGCCAGTTGGATCAGAGGTGGCAGTTTCGGCAACCAATCTGAAGTCAGTGGCCTGTGTGATGGGCTCTGACGTGTGGGTGTCGATGGCACTGCCCCCATACACACTCTGCGTGGACGTGTCTCTTCTATCAAACTACCGAAAAAGAAGTTTGCTGGTCTACCCACCGTGGAGATTGAGATTGCACCCAACCAGAGCTTTGGCCAAGACCAACCTGGAGCTGAATTCATCACTGCGGGACGAGCTATGGTGACACGAAGCAAGCACCCCTTCTGACACATACAAGGGATTAACTCAGTACCACTACATGGAGTTCTACCCTGGAGTGAGCAATGACGACATCGAGGTGCTAATGGAGTGTATCAGTGCTCGTCATCGCATTGAAAACAAACCAGACCTCACAAAGAACACCGATTGACTACGACAACATACAAAGGGGAACCGGCCCCATTCTATGTTACATTTAGTACTGTTACAACGAAGCGACGAGATGCAGTTCGAGTACGAATTCGCTACGATTATGAGATGGTTCTCGGTTGATGAGGGAGTGCGAGATGTGGTCACGTTTCCACATCGAGATCACCCTCAACCCTAATGAAAATCTACCCCGTAGCGTAATTCCCCTCTATTTTAGTCCCAGTCGAGGTGGTTGACACGGATGTTTCTCCTTCGAAGCTGGCAACAATGCAAGTTGTATGTCAAAATTGTAGTGTCCCGGTAACTCCACAGGTGCTTTCTCTGAGTGACTCGACAGCAGATTTCCTTGGCACGACAGCTAGTACTGATCCTACTCATCACTATTGCAGCAGTTGCAGGCAATTCATTCCGTTGCAAGGTCCCTTGGCTATTGACACCCGCCCAACATCACCCCTATCCATGCTGTTGTCACCAAGCACAGCTCCTCAAGGATCGATAGAGACCAACATCCACACAGAGGAAGAAATTGCAGAGGGAATCAGGCACCTACAAGAAGAGGCTCAAGGACTAGAGATGGCTGATGAGATCACTGTGGGTACCAGCTGGGAAGCTGCCACGAATACACTCAATCCAAGTCACTGTCCAAAATGCAGTGCAACAATGGAAGCCACCACAATGGCCTGCCATGATGAGACAACAGAACTCTTTGGTACACAGGATGATGCCGTTCCTGGTCATTACTGCAACTCATGTGGTGAGTCCTTTCAAGATGAAGAAGCGATGCTCCCAGTCAAGGAACTAGCTCCAATGTTTGATGCTGTAGCAACTGGACAAACAGCCAATCCCAGCATGAAGAAACCTCGTACCAACACTGCACACCAGCCATCTTCAGGGGCCTCTCATGTAGGCCAACACAGAGACACCAGCTCCCAACAAACTACCGAAACTGCCAATTATGCCCCATCAGCATTCCAAGTCAATCCAAGACGATGTCACTGCAACCGCTTTGCCATTCCAGACCAGATGATCCAGTTTGTGACTACTGCAAACAGGAAGAGGATGGTGCAAAGAAGACCTCCTACCTGGAAACGGAACTAGCACATTTGAATCCATGCCCCCCTCCCAAAGGTGCCTCAAAGGAGAAGGCTATCAAGACATCAGTTCAAGAGCTGCAGAGGCGACGCTGTCCACTGCCTTCAGAGATAAGGGAAAAGCTATCTGCCATGGGTTACATTCCTTCTGATGCCCAAACCAGCAACCAATCTGGTCATCAGTCTTTGAAGCTAGCAACCGATTAGGATGTGGAAACTATGGATATCGATAAGTCCAAACAAAGTGAGGCAACTGATCCCCTTGCCACAGGAGAAGATGTGGATAGGGGAAGAGCCAACTCCGAAGACACCAAAGCAAACAGTGGAGATCAAGTGGTTGGGGCAGGAGACAGAACCAGCAATCCAGCTAACATGTCAACTGGCTCTCATCAATATGACAGATCTCAGAGCAACAAAAGATCCAAACACCAGTCAACTGTACCAGTCCAGAACCTCGCCATTCAGGAATCCAAGCAAAATGAGGCAGCTGCCTCACGGACAGAGGGTCAGGATATGGATGTTGGAGAAGGCAATGAGGAGGGAACTCAAAGAGATCAAGGCACGGATGACCAACACGGAGACAGAAACAACTCCAATGATGATGAGGATGGCTTTGAGGATGCTGAGGAGGGAGAGCCGAGTGATGCAGTCTACTTCTTTGGAGTCAGGCTGGAAACAATGATGCCACTGATTGAGGACTTTCCACTGGCAGACTTTATGAAGTTACTCACCCTTCTGAACTCTGAGGAAGACAAGGATATCTGGTTTGCTGACCATGCAGGAGATGGAGATATAGATGGTCAAGGTCACTCCTTGGAGATCCTGGAAGAGATAACGGTCGATGAATTGGAGACCATGATGAATGCAAAGAAAATGGCATGGGGTAATCCCAAAGACAACAGAGGCCACTTTGCTGCCTCCTTCTATGTACAGAGCCATCACTATGACAGTGTTCACTCACTGAAAAAGATAGCGGGAGTCATTCCCTTCTTAACTAACAATGACATCTTCATGCACCCACATGATCTGATTGAGAGTCTGGTTGCTCCTGTGTGCTATATCCCAGGCAAGAATCCTCAAAGACATACCGGCAGGGCCTCCGCATCCGCCTTTCTGACTGGCTCAGGCAACAACGGCCGTCCATCACCTGCCCCATTGCAGTTGTCACTTCGAAAGTCAAAGTGGACAATAAGAAATTTGATATCATTGGGGCCCAGGTGGGAATCACTGACCGCCCAAAGATCGAGGGCCTCTTGAAGAAGATATCCAAGCATCCGGAAATACAACACCCGGAACTGGATCTGCTAAGCACCAAGTTGACTCAACTCAGTAAGAAGAAAGAGTTTGGGGATCCAATGAAGAAGGCAATCATTCAACACAAAGAGGTCATCAAAGCATCTACTGGTGTGCCACTCCAAGACCTGAACCCAGAGTTTGAAGATGAAATTAGCACCTGCTGACTAAGATTGTCAATCCCTTCAGCAGAAAACTTCTGTTGGATTTGGAACAGCACAAGTCAACAGCTACAACTGGGAGGTACTGTGCCATTTGCAACAAAGCAGACAAAGAGAAGGTGATGACTGCCTTGAAACACGAATTCGAAAGTGACATCTTCTCGCAAGACTATTGCTTCCAGGGCGAACAATCCTCTATCATCACAAGAAGTCCCACAACGCCCCGCAATGACTCATGGGATGAGTACTCCTACAGCAGTCGGACCTTTCAAACAATGTTCCAAGATAACGCATCCCTAGCTCCTGTTGATGCTGTGGTGGCCACCTGGGCAGACAAGGTGAAGACTTGGAATGAACACACAGCACCACCATCCAATGTAGCCATTCCAGCTCAAGGGAGCTCAGCCCCTGCAACCATAGGTGGAGTGGCAACTGCTGGACAGGTACAAGAGCTGAAGCAGGTCAAAGAGTCTTTGGAAGCAAAGCTAAAGACCCAGGCAGCAACCGTTGATGCCCTCATCAAAAGCAATAAGGATGTCATGGAGCAGATGGCAAAGGACAAACAGGAATCAGAGAAGAGGTTCCAGGAAGGGCTCGCAACCCAGCACCAACAGATGATGCAAATGTTTGCAAACTTGAATATGCAGAGGCCTTCTGATGCCAGTGCCACCCCCTCCAACCCTCCAGCTTCCAGACACTTACAACCTCCTGGAGGGGGGGCCAAGCCTACACAGCTTCAGTAATGGCTGTGCCACAGTATCCACCCTACCAAATGGGTTCGCACCCAGGAGCAGGCACCTACCAGCCTGGCCAACCCATATTTCAACCCCCACCCAACCAGGGTTCTAATGGACCAACTGGTGGGCGGGGTAGTTAAACATGGGCTGGGCTCCTCCGGCACAGGCCGTACTATGGGACTCACTTGGAGGTGGAAACACAAATGGAGCGCTCGAATCACAACTGGAAGTGGAATTCGGGATTTGGGACAACATCAAAGGACTGCTGGCCAACAACGAGCCAATCGGAGACAAAATGCAGGCAAGAAAGCCAGCTCATGTGGCACCTTTCCTCTTCAACAATAAGAGAGAATTTTTTGTATGATGCCGATGGCGGCGAGCTTTACGAAGACTGCAAGACACTAGGGATGCTGGGATGTGATTATGCTGGCTTTCAGGAAGCCAACCTTGATACGAACCAACCAAACGTCAGAAAGAAGATCCACGCTGCAGTCCGCAAGGCCTTTGACCACAAAAAGGTAACATTTGGATCCACCCCTCAGGTGCATCTACGAGAGTACAAACTAGGTGGAACACTTTCGGTAGTAATGGGGAGAACTGATGGAAGAGTGGTAGAGGCGGAAGCCAATTACCTTGGCAAATGGACAAGGACGGTGCTGTCCTGCAAGGATGGGAAGAGGCTATCTGTGTACAACGTATACTCGGTGTGTGACGCAGACGTGGCAAGGGTCAGCGACCGAACAGTCGTTGCCCAGCTGCACGCTATCTACGTGCAGGAGGAAAGACCAGGTTTGGACCCGAAGAGAAATCATATGTGATGTTTCTTGGCAGTGGACAGGTTTGATTCTGGCCAGTGGCCAGAATTGAACAGAATGTTTCTCGCTATTCATGTGTAAGGTAGGTTTCAAATCAGTAATTTCTGGCCAGTGGTGGACGGATTTGTCACCTACCTTTTCCATCAATCTCAGTTAGTTAGTTAGTTAGTAAGTTCAACCTGTGATCCAATTGATGATTGCTTGGAATGTTCAAATCAGTAATTTTTGGCCAGTGGACGGATTTTAAACCTACCTTATACATGAGTTTAGTCAGCTCCTTTGTCTAACTTATTTATACCTCTAACTCTATCACCATATCTTTCTCTTTGCCTTTTCGGTTTCCACATTTGGAATTTATGGACACAAAATTCATTTCCAATAAATAGTAGCAATGAATGGTTATTTGAAGTAGATAAAGGTTAGGGTTATTATTTCTGGCCAGTGGCCAGATTTATTTTAATGTTCAAGAAGGATCCACCAAATCTGGCCACAAGCCAGAAACTGCAGAATTCAGTGCTTACCAGAAACAACGCTATAGCAACCAAAACACTATTTCCATGTTCTGTGACTCCACTCTAATCAAAAGAATCACGTAGTGACACTACAGTTGACTCGCTCTATTATTTATGGGGGGATTGCGGATTTCGATAAATATATTAGAGAGAATAAATATAAGGCTTTCAAGGGCCGGTTCCACTAGTAAAGTACGAATGGATAGAGCCGTCGCGTTTACGTTTGCCTGCCCTAGCAGCCCTAGCCACATTCAATGCCCTAGCAAACCTGTCAAGATGCACAGTGGCTGCCTGGTTGATACCCAAAGCAGAGGCACTTTCGGACAGCTTATTGAGTGCTTCTTCAGCTTCCACAAATGAGGCAAACACATCGGCTGGTTCGGGATCATCCTCCATTTGTTCCGGTTCCTCGTCATTGGGTGAAATTGTTTGGCAGCTCAGGAGAATTGTTTTTGTCTCCTCGAAACCATCCTTCGAAAACTGCACGTAAACAACCAGCGCTTGGGCTGGCCCAGACAAGACAGCCACGGGCAGAGGTGCAAGGAATCCCACCTCCATTGGATCGATATTGGCATTTTACATGCTGTCTGGGTCAAATTGAAACGGTTGGAATGGATTGGACGACGTTGTCGGGCTGCTCGAAAGATTTGTTGCTGCTCGAAAGATTCATTCACGGATACCCGGGACTGAGGGGGGACCTCGAGATTTAATAAATATTACAGCGAGGATAAATATAATATTATAAATATTAGCGCGAGTAGACTGTAATGCTCCGCAGCGCAGCAGCGCCTTTTAAAACCCGTTAACTCTATTCTGATCAAAAGAATCACGTAGTGACACTAATGCTCCGCAGCGCGCGCAGCAGCACTACTTCTCTAGGTTCAACTGTTCCACGGCTATTGTTCCGGTTCCTGTGCTTACCTCACTGGCTCCGAGTGTGGGTTCCCCCAGTCTTGATTTCGCGTACGCACGGAGGAACAAATAATGGGTGGTTAGGAACGATCCTGTCAGCTGTGTGTCACCCTTGCCGTTGTTTTTCAGAAAAGGCAAAACGTCTACTACTGGTACTAGCTACCGTAGCTAGCTAGCGGGTATTCTTCTTTTCTTGGATTGGTCGGCACACCTGCTTCTTCTTTTCTTGGACTGCTGCTTCTTCACAAGATCGATCCAAGAAAAGAACAAAAGTGAGGAATCGGGGCTCCAGATGACCCTTTTCGCGCGAAGCTTCACTACGTGAACAGCCAACGTTTATGCTCAAGAGATCATCAAAATCAAAGAAAGACCACTCAGTCGAGAAGTTATAACAAAGTAACAACGAAGGGCTACCTTACGAGCAAGCAAAATGGACTCTAGTAGTACCGGTACCGGTACCGGTAGACGGTCCTCTGGAGGGGACGAAGAAGCAGGGCTGATGAAAGATATCAGGGTGTCAGTGCTCAAGGAATGCCAGATTCTCGTGGAAGAGGAAGACCAAGCTGACGATCAGGCTGCCATCAAAGCATCGGATGGGGCCACGGCAACAACCAAGGAAAGCGACAGAGTTCCACCTGCCATGACAGAGTGGAAGGAGGAATCAAAGGCTGACGAGGAGGCAGGGCTCATGAAAGACATGAGAGTTTCGGTACTCAGGGAGTGCCGCGTCTTAGAAGACGACAACAATTTGGCCGCAGGAGAAGGTCCCAACAATTCCACCTCAGAGAATAGGGAAAGACTTGAGGCAAAAGGAATGGCATCTGGCTCTCCAAAAAACCTGGAAACAGGAACCATTGACGTAGCAGTTGGTGACGACAATGCAAGCCCAGATCCTCAGCATGAGATGATGGCCCAAGGGCAAACTACAACTGAAACAAATGTCGCTCCTACCCAGCTCTCTCGTGGCGGCAATGTTGGAGTTACCTCAAGGCCAGGCGCCTTCAACGTACAGGGACCTAATGCAGGCAACATGGAATCAACTAGAGAGGGGCCTTCTCCCTCTAGGGGAAACCATGACGAAGAAGCTCAACAAGAACAAACAACAGGCCTGACTTTAGAAGATGCAAACATGGCTATTGCTCGCCCAGTAAATGAAGCGGGTGAAGATCATCGCCCACAAGCCCAAGCGGTGGATCTCCAAGAAAGGGAGCACTCAGCTGCCATGAAAAGGAAAAGGAGTCTCTTTCAATTGATCGGAGTGGGGTTGCTTTTGGTCACGATTATTGTTGCTGTGACGGTGCCTATTGCTGTCAATCAAGACAAGGAGGGAGACAGTGATGAAGGTGCTGCTGAGACTGTCGCCAATGAGACTACTGTCGCCAATGAGACTACTGTCGAGGACATCAGAGAGCATGTCTTGAACCTCCTCCCAGCTTCGACTGCCCAGGGTATTCTGCGTGATATTGACGTAACAGATCTGATGAACTCCACTGCATTTACACCCCAGCAAAAAGCTTACAAATGGGTTCGACAGGATCCAAACCTCAGCAACTACACCAACGAGAGGATTGTACAGCGCTTTGCCCTGGCAACTTTCTACTATTCCTCCGGCGGTTCGCAGTGGGATGCAAAGGACAACTGGCTCACTTATAATGATGTGCATGAATGTGACTGGTTCTCTAAGAACACGTATGGGTTCATCCCTCTTGCTTTTACTGTGCCCCGCCCTCTTTTTGTCAACGAGTCCGTAACAGGTCCCATTGATGGAGTCCCTTGCAAGGACCAGCAGTATGAGCACCTGTGGCTTAATCACAATGGCATGTATGGGCAGATTCCAGAGGAAATGTACTTGCTCACAAATCTCAAAAGCATATCACTGGACCGCAATGACCTTACAGGCACAATCTCAGCAAATATTGGCCAGCTGACCAGGTTGGAGGAACTGGATTTGTATTCCACCTCAGTTGATGGTACCATTCCATCGGAAATTGGGCTATTGCCTCTGAAGGTACTCTTTCTGATAGTTAATCTTCTTTCAGGCAAGTCTCGAATTCTGAGCTTGACTGCTCCCTCCAACCAGCTAACCTTCGACTCTTCTCCTACTGGACTCTGAATCTCCCAGGCCAAATTCCTAGTGAAGTGGGTCTGCTTACAGAACTAAGACAGGTATTGCTGGACACAAATTTAATCACAGGGCCTATACCACCGGAGATGGCATTTCTATCAAAGTTGGAGAAATTTTCCATCTGGCAGAATGCTATCACGGGCAGTGTGCCAAATGGTGAGTCAAGTTGAGTGCCCGTATAGTAGTAGCAGCCAGAGCATAGCTTTCAACCACAGTCCTTTTCTGACAACTCACCATCCTTTCTGTTTCTGTGGACACCTTGCACAAAACCACAAATCTTCAGTTGCTTTTCAGTGGCCTGGACTTTTTTCAGTAGAGCAGAATCTTCTTTCTTCCACAATTCCCACAGAGCTCGGCTTGTCAAAGCTCACTGGATTTGCAGTTGGGAACAACGGAATCACAGGCTCAATTCCATCAGGTGGGTTATTGTTTCTTTGTGTGTTCATGCTTCTACATGTTGTGTCTTACTTTACGGAAATGCCTCCACACAGAGGTTGCGCTGATGACCGACTTGGTTCATCTTGGGGTCGCCAATAACCTGCTTAACGGCACTATACCCACGGAGCTAGGCAGCCTTTCCGTGCTGGATACTCTTGAAGTCCACAACAACCAATTCACAGGTATGGGATTCAATGTGTCCTCGGAAAGCCAAGGGGTGGGTAGATGTCTGACCTTTTGTCTCTTCAATTGCACAACACTACAACTTCAGGAATGCTGCCATCCGAGTTGGGCCAACTTAGTCTCCTACGATCTTTTATATTAGGAAACAATCTCTCTGGCGCAATTCCATCAGGTGGGTTATTGTTTCTTTGTGTGTTCATGCTTCTACATGTTGTGTCTTACTTTACGGAAATGCCTCCACACAGAGCTTGCGCTGATGACCGACTTGGTTCATCTTGGGGTCGCCAATAACCTGCTTAACGGCACTATACCCACGGAGCTAGGCAGCCTTTCTGTGCTGGATACTCTTGAAGTCCACAACAACCAACTCACAGGTATGGGAGTCAATGTGTCCTCGGAAAGCCAAGGGGTAGGTAGATGTCTGACCTTTTGTCTCTTCAATTTCACAACACTACAACTTCAGGAATGCTGCCATCCGAGTTGGGTCAACTTAGTCTCCTACGATCTTTTATATTAGGAAACAATCACCTCTCTGGCGCAATTCCTGCTGAGGTGGGGCAGTGGACCTCGCTCGATCTTTTTGCCAGCTGGTGGAATCCATTTTCGGGAACACTGCCCACGGAGCTGGGGCTGCTCAGCACAGTTACCACATTTGAGGTTGCTGGCAGCAGAGTACGTGGCTCCATACCATCTGAGATTGTAAGTTGACAAGAAATGGGGGTTGCATGTTCTTGCTTTTCTCCTCTGACTCTGACTTTAACTGCAAAACAGGGACTCATGGAGAACCTTACGGTTTTCTTCTTGGCTGAGAATAGGCTCACAGGCATGATTCCTACAGAGATTGGAGAGCTGAGTTCTTTGGTGAACCTGAATCTTGGAGCCAATCAACTATCTGGGGTGATCCCGAGTGCCATTAGTGGTGTGGCTGGTTTGCAACAGGTTCGGTTGTTTGAGAACCAGCTGACTGGGGCTGTGCCTTCATCTCTTGGATTGCTGGAGAAGCTGAAGCTTCTTTGGCTCCACAACAACAGTGGCCTCTCCGGTACAATTCCACCTACTCTATGCAACCAGACAACTTGGCCTGACGATGTTGAGGTGGATGGAGGCATTCATGTCGATTGTGAATTGGTGGAATGTAGCTGTGATGTTTGTGTTTGTCAGTGATCAAGGCAAAGCCCCCTGGTTGTCCCTTTTAGGCAGATTTGATGTTTCGTGCTGCTTGCAGTGAATCCCCGTGCATGACAGCAAGAACAAAATGGGATTCCAGGTTCTCGATATCGTATACATAATAATGTAGGATGCATGTGTCGTTCTGCTCTAGCAGCGTTTGTTGTGACAAAGCTGCTGAAAAGGTTCCAATGGGTCTTTTTGATTCCTAGCTACTAGTCTTTCGATACCGTAGTCTTTTGTCTTGACGGAGGGAGTGTTTTAGAGGGCTGTGGGTGGGGCACGATTGGGACTGAATGGGCCATGACGAGGAGACGCATGAGTGAAGGTGTGCGGTCGAAGCAAACCAACTGAAGAGAGAAGCAGAGACTGCAGGAGGGGGCGTCAGGGAGAGTGGCGGGTGGAGATTGAATCTGGGAGTAATGGTTGACACACCGACCATGATGTTCGGAGACAACGAGACGGTAGTCAACACCGCGTCGATGCCTCACTCAAAGATTCTCAAAAGACACAATGCCTTTCCTACCACCGTACTAGGGAAGCTGTGCTGCAAGTATCTTGAATTCCATCATATCCCTGGATCTACTAACCCTGCAGACCTCAACAAACATTGGGACTACTTATCGGTATGGCCTATGCTGAACGCGCTGCTGCCAGGCCCAGAATCAGGAATCACAGGATGAGCACAAGCGTCTTCTTGTGCGTCTTGCTTTGGAAGCCGAAGCTGCAAAGGCTAGTTTGCAGTTGAAACTTTTGACCCCCACCCCCATAGCTCGACTCGCATGCCTCTCTCATTTGCATTTGTTTTTTTGGTGTTCCCTAAAAGAAGAAGAAGCCAGTCAAAGAGAAGTCTGTAAAGAAGGGCAAGGCCGTGAATGTATGTTCTGAGATAGATGCAACATTGTAACTCCACCCCAGCTCCTGTCTAACATTTTACTTTTTGGTTTTGTGAACATTCGATCCCTAGACGAAGAAAGTCCCTGTTGCAAATGTGTGCTTTCTTGCCATACCCCCCCCCCTCATACCTCCCCACAGCCCCATACTAAATTTGTTGATTTCCTGCATAGGAGACATCCGTTGGGGTGCCAGAGAAGAAGAAGAAGGTGTGTGCTCTACTCACTGTCGTTGTCCCAAAATGATTCTGCCACTCACACCCCACACTATTGTATGAAAAAGGGAGGACCAGTAGCAAAGAAGAGCAAAGCTTCAGAAAAGACGGTTGAAGACCCAAAGACTGCCAAGAGATCCCATGTTGGTCCCTCTATCACTGGGGGGCTCAAAAGAAATCGAAAGTAAACAAAACGAGTAACACGCGGAAGAAGAAGGTGCCTATCCCCATTCATTGTTCCCCCCTCTCTCCCTTTTTTGTGTTATGATCTCACTGGCGATTGTTGTTATCAGATTCGGAAAGCTGACAGGAGAAGGATTGCCTCGGGTAAGGAATCATGTTCTGCTCAGTACTTCGCGCCTCTCGATAATGATGATAACGAGCTGGTTCAGTTGGAATAGATCATTGACGTTGCCTTCTTTAATAAAGAATATCAATTGAAAGATGTTGCCACAATCCAGAAGAATCTTAAAGAGAGCAAGAGGCCAGAAGATCAGATGCTCTGGGTGCAATTCAAGAAGCAGTCAGTTCTGAAGAGTGGCAAGGTATCTAGGAGAATCCCTGACCTTCAGCTAGCAGTGCATGATTTGGTACGGGAGGTGTCAGCTCCGTTGTTGCATGCGTATATTGTTTCCAGCGAGGCAAGATTGTCATCAGAGCTACCATCTAAAGAAGACAACCCTTTGGGGTATGAAAAAGAAGAGCTATTTAGGTTCGTCTGTCACGAGCTTCAAATGAGGATGTCAGCTGCCCTCCCTTCGGAGCCTAGTAGTAGTACTACCTGGCAGGGCTGAGGCTGAACTAGTTGCTCAGAAATACCCCCAACCCCAGTATTCCAAGAAAAGCAGCAGAACTAGCCCCCTCCCCGACTCAGAATTACCCCCAACCCCAGTGTTAACAAGAAGAAAGTTTAACCCCACTAAGTTTGTTATTCCCCCAATTCCTAAATTTGATATTCCCCAAGTTCCCTATTTATCCACTTCATAACCCCCCTGATTTGTCATATATCCCCCCTTCCATTTTCGCTTTAGCTCGTAAATCTTTTAGTTGCATTTGACTGGTTCTTTCATTTTGAATTAAAAATCGAGTGAGGCAGGCTTTCTGCACATCTGTGACTGCAGCCTACTGGGACTAGGTTTCAAACCTACACAGTCTGTGACTCCCCATGAATTCGTAATTATCTTAAAAATATGTCATGTTGGTCTCCGTGACACTGGAGGCAATTTCCTGGTATATATACCATTTCATCACTCCCCCATTGCCGAACAACTCTGCAGGTTCTCTCGAATCATGGTGATTCTCGAGTTCGAGCAGTTGGTGACACCCATCACTAATTTGCACGTACTGGTGTGTGTATGCAGGTATTTATTTACGCTTTAGCGCTGCCTGTATTCAAGCGCTAGCCTTCGAGATCATCTGGAAGGGTTCTTCGAGTATGTCAGTAGAGGTACGGAAGATTCGAGTTCTCATTGGAACGCGACTGAAGTCAGTGTAGAGGTACGAGTTCTCGTAATTCGATTGCTCCCCCGGAACCTTGTAGAATTCCGGGACTATGCGGGAACGAACGAGTGTAGATGCTGTTGTTTGCTAGTAATACTGCAGCTTATTGGGGAGTAATTTGGTTTTAGATTAAGCTGAAAAGCAAAAGTGAGGATTTTCTGGTGGTGCATAGCAATTCTTGTGGTTGAATTGGATATAAGGACCCCCGCAACACTTTAGACCTAAAACTCCCTTGGTTCCTTGCATGATGAATTTGCATGCGAACCGGACTAGATGATTAATACACGAGTCAATAGTAAAGAGGTGTCAGGTATATTTCCTCCAACACACTCCTGCACGGTGCCCTAAGTGGCTACCGTGGAACGAATAAATAATTTAGGAAATCAAACAAGGGGTGGATGCCCCATGATGAAAGCCCTGTGCTCATGAAAGAGTCTGCCCTGAAGGGGCTTTGTGAAAAAATCTCCACGCATCTCCAAAGTTGGGCAATATACAACTCTAAGGTTGCCTTTTCCAATCTGATCGTGAATAAAAAAGAAACGGATGTTAATGCCCCGAGTCCTCTTGCCCGAGCTGCCCTTGCCGTTTTCTGCGAGAATGATTGTACTCTTGTTGTCCTGCATGAGAATGTTGTCCTTGACAACGATCCCCTGCTCTTCAAGGAACAACTTGGCCCACAACATTGGGGACATGACGTCGTCTGCACCAATCAGCTCCGCTTCAGTGCTGCTTCTTGAGTTGAGCTTCTGTTTCGAGAAAATTCCGACAACACCGCTCCTCTTCCAAAGGACATGACTCCTCCTGTATGGGAACGGTAATCAGGATGGACTGCAAATGATGCATCCACCCACCAAGTGATGACACGGATATCATCAACATGGAGTATCAACTTGTCCTCCACTGTTTGGTCCAGGAACTTCAATCCTTGGATCAACTTGCCCCAGTCATCAATGTGGGATTCCTCACACGTGTCAGAGAACAATTGTTATGTTTGAACATCTGGTCTTGCTCTCTTACACGCGAACAACAGCTTGGCTGCGTTCATGTGATAAATTTCTCTGGTCTTGTCATCCAGAGCAGCTCCATCACCAGAACTGAATAAATCGGCAGGTGCCGCGCTGGACACCTTCTTCATTTGCTCGAAGTCCACCGGGAACTCCAAGATCATCTTCTTAAGATAGTCAATCATGTCAATGACTACCTTGCCTGGGTCGGAAAAGTCCACCGTCATCCCCAAGTAGTCATGCTTGGGACCACGGGTTGCCTTCACGGCTCCATAGGTACCGTACTTGTCGTTGAACCACTCCAGGGTTCGATTGTTTACCAGTTTCATCCGGTGGCTCGACATCAGGTCGTCCACATGGAAGCGTATCGTCTGCTGATATCCTTCAATCATCCTGTTGGCAACACACGGATCATACTGGTTGAATACGAATCCGATTCCCTCCAGGTCGCTCCTGAAGAGCTTGTACCAAAGCAGTGCTGCCAAAACCATTCCGTAGATGGCTCTTTCCACAACGACATAGAGGACTGGTCGTCCCTTTTTGTATGTCAGGAAAGAGGCATATGTGTCAGGATCAATTTCGACAAGTAAGTCTGCAAGGGTTCCCTCAATGATCATGAGGACCCTGTCTTCACCTTGTTTGACTTTTGGCATTGGGGTTTGGATGAACGCATTGGGAACATCCAGGGACATCACATCCCTATCCTCGGATGCATCGACACACATGGATAACATCAAACCCTCAAGTGAAACTGTTGGGCTTCTGGCATCTTCTTTCTGATGGTACACCCTTGTAGGTTTCCCATTGTAGACTGCACGGGCCTTGACCGTGCCATCCCTTTTCTCACTCACAAACATGAGTGCCATTTGTGCCTTTTTCAATTCAGAATCACTGCATTTGTTTGGGTCGACAGGACTGAAGCAGACTCTGCTGTGGAGCTGGTCCATCTCTTTGAGCGCCGCCTTTCTGGCTTTGTTGCCCCACACTTTCAGACCCTTGGGTAGAAGATGCTGTTGGGCATGGCTGCTCTCATCCTTGACTTCTGCTGTGGCACTCCTGTGATTGCAGGAGTCCATGAACAAAGCTAGGTGCTTGCTTGTCTCTGTCTCATACAGTAGTGGTTGCTTCGCTTCATCATCTTGGACGAAGGTCACTCCTTTCTTTGCTTCGGCTGTGGCAATCCGAGCTGAGCGTCTAATTCCAACTCGAGGAAGCTTGGAAGCCTTGGCTGGCCCAGCGAGGTTTCCATCATTGGTATCCACTGCTGGTGCCGTCTCTTCAACTGTAGGGTTGTCTGGACTTGTGCTTGTTGGGATTCCTTGGAATCCCTCTTCTCCTTCTTCATCGGAGTCAATGTCTGTGGCATACTGTTTGGATGCCCTTGGTACTAGCCCTGGGGCGTTCCCATCCTCAGAATCTTCATCTGATTCCTTGGATTCCACTGAATCTTCGTCCGAAGAGTCTCCATAGACTTGGAGGTAGCTCTCATTTCCATTGACATCATCCACTCCTGCAGGCAAACCTACAGGTAAAAATTCCACAAAGTCACGGTTGTGAAAGATTAGTGGTTTCTTGCCCTCACCGTATGCCTTCTTTTCGACAGCATCAATGACTGAGCGAGGCATCGGGAGAATACGAACATGCTGGCGTGTGATCACCTCAAAGGTGACAAGATCAATCACACTGTGCCCTCCTTGGTGGTTGTCCATCAGGGGGCGGAGATAGATGCAATCCAATCGCCTGGGCTCCATGGAATTGAGCTTGTCTGGTTCATTGGAAGCGAGACAATAGCTCCCAAAAGTGTACTGAATATCTTTGTAGCTTGTGGTCCGACCCTCCAAGATCTGCCTGGGAGGATACACTTTAGAGATTCCATCAAGCGCGGGGAAGAGGTTGAGTTTACAATTAACATCGTACACCAATTCCACAATCATCACCTTTGGCATCACCATGAACGGGGTTGAATGCCAGGCTGCGCGGATGCGCTCCTTCAAGGTTCGGATGTTCCGCTCGGCGGGACCACTGTGAGTCTGAGCCGCTCCATGGTTGAGCTTGAGCTCCATGTCGTTCTTGACAGGATCCATCAGGCTCTTGAACTCCAGGTCGCACTGTATTTCTTGGATCTTGAAATCATTATTTCCGTACCGATCAAAAATCTTGTCAATGGCGGCATAGAATGATTTTCCTTTCCTGTTGGTCAGGTAGGCTGATTCGCGGTGTCGGATTTGCAAGTCAGTGAATGCTAGAAAGGCAATCTCACAGACATAAAACACATCCATGCATCCGGTCAGGAACCTGTGTGGTGCCACCAGCTCATCCGGTACAGTATGAATACTGTCGGTCACTGGTGGCGGGCGTCTGCGTGTAGTAGAGCCCTTGGCCTTGCCCATGTCGCTCCCGAAAATTAATTCGGCGCGATCGATGTCCTCCAGCTTGACGGGACAGTCGCGAATTTGACCAGTCCTGATCATGTTGCGGTAGCCCTCCAAAGATGGGCGCTGGAGGTTGTGGTACAGATTTCTTGCGAGAAATGCACCCTTGGCTTGCTTCTTGGTAAAGCCTTCGAGGTTGCCCTCCACCGTCTGGACCAAATGCTGGAACTCCGGTGAAAACTGGTTGAGTTGGGCCATGTGATCCAGCAGGTCTTGCTCAATCAACACGCCATACAGACCTTTGGCGGTCCTTCCATACCTGGTATGGATCCCAGTTGGGCGGTAGTGGTAGATGGCGTCGTCGACTCTTGAGTCCATGAGGACATAGGATCCATCCTGTGCCCTGACGCAGTCATCCACAACAAGAGACAAAGCGTTGATGTTGGCGATGCCTCCTGGATTGGAATAACCATTTCCGTAAGGGGTGTCGCCTTCTTGTGTAAGCTTGGTGCTTCCAACGTTTGTGGCCATCTCGATTGGTCTTGGAGAGAGCCGCTGGCGGACAATCATGTCCTGGTTCATGACAGTTCGGATGGAACTGCCACTGTCGAGATAAACTGTGTTGGGTCCATCAGGAATGAGGCTCTTGACCGACACTCCTGCAAGATTTGGCTCTGCCACTCCTGTGAGTTCGGCATCTGCCACTCCTGGGAACTCAAACGCAACTTGGTGGTGCTGGTCTTCGACTGATAGTGAGTCTTGGTCTTGGAAATCTTCATAACAGTTGCCTCGCTGATTCTCCCGCTGACGCCGACTGGGTCCACGGTACAAGCAGCGAAATTCATTCTCTGTATCTGAGCTGTAGTCGGAACAGCAGCTCTGATCATCGTCTTTGCCATCCCGAGGGATCACTCCTTCACATGAAGCTGTGTGGAAGACGGTGTCAGGGAAGGCACAACGACTCACAATTATATTATGGGTTTCATTATACCGCTGAAGGATAAGGTCGGATCCGATGCTTACACCGTCAGGACCTCCCTCGGCAAGCTGATCATGGCCGTAGCCGGAGTGATAGCTTTCTTCGCATGATGTCTCATCATGCTTTCACTCCTCTGCATAAAGCGGGATGCCTCCAAGGAAATCGGTAGCGAATGCTCCCCAGTCTATGGAAGCTTCTGGCTCACTGTCGGTGGTGGAATCATCTCTCCCCATCAGGGGCGGGACTCCATCGACTTGATGGTGCTGGAAGTGGAACTGCAATGACCCTGCCGCGCTGGCCTGTGAGGCTTGGCTTGACATGAGGAATTGCTGAAAGTTCGACTGGCTCGTAGGAGGTGGAGGTACTCCACTAAATCCACTCCTGCTCCCCAATGGTGGTGTACCAGATGAAAAGGGTCTTCTTCGATGCCCTGTCATGTGTGATGGCGATACTCATACTGGTGTTCGGAATTGGTATAAGAACTGGGTTGCTCATTGCATCAAACATGGCTTCTATGCTCATCCATTTCACTGCTTTCGCAGAGACCATGGAGGAGCTCGTGGTTTTACTGTTGGAGCTACTGCTGTTGATGACTTGCCCCCTTTAATGGACATTCCAATTCAGCGAATGGCGGGCACTCTGTTTCAAGTACTATCACAAAAAGGAATGTTCCCTTCAGGAAGTCGCCTTCCTTTCATTGTTGCTTCCTGTTATGGGGATGGCTACAAGGCCATCAAAGGCATTCTACTCAAGTCACATCCATCCTTTCATGACCAACCAGCTACTTTGATTAGAGGCTATCCAAGACAACAGAAGAATGAATCTCTTCTTCAGTATTTCTCTCGCTATGATGACTACATTGATCTGCGAGCCCTCATTTGTGATGACAACCGCGATCTCACAGCTACAACTGAGATTGATAACTTCATTGCAGGAACTTTGCATGCCGATTTCTTGAATAGATGCAGTCGAGATGAACACCGTCAAGCTGCCCATCTTCACAAGTACCAAGGCAGCCAAATTGTTGAAACTTTAGAAAAGTTCCTTTCAACTGTTGACAGTCCTATCCATCAGACTCGCCAGTCTTTTCAGCGTTCTAGAACCAATTCAACTCCAGCTCGACGACCATCTTTTGGACCAATGCAACCACGTGACAGCTACATCTCTACTCCATCAACACAGAGATCTACGTTCACTGGTCATTGTCCATCTTCAACTCCAACTTCAATTCCAGTTCATCATCTTCAGCTTAGCCCCACTGATTCTACCACACCTTCACTATCAGCTACAAACTCCGAAGAGACTCTGGAATCTCTGACTGATGATTTGGCCAGCCTTCCACATCCCAACCACAAAAAGAAGTTGTTCTACATTTACAATGCTTGTGTCCATCGTATCCAAGCTCAACCATCCTATGTTGATGCTCCCACTTGTATTTGTTGTGGAGCTCAACACAGATTTGATGAATGCCCTGTTCTTCTCAGCACATCCTTTCTCAAAGATCATTACATCAGATGGTGTCAACAGTTGCGTTGAGAAACCTCTGCTCGAGATTGAGCCTTTCCCTCCAATACTCAATCTGTATCTACCAACTTTGTTGATACATTTGATTCCCATCCAGATTCTGGTATTGGTTCTGACACAAGTGAAGATCCGATGGCGGATTTTCAACTGGGCCGCTCCTGAACACCATGGAGCGCCGCCGCTGTCTGGTCCAACCCACACTGCATTCTTGCGGGACGAACATGGAGACCCTACCTGGGCTTTCGTCTACCGCTGATCACAGTCTCCAATCTTCCACTTCCACTTTGCCAGTTTCCAATGTCTCTTCCAGTCCACGTCCAACTGCTCCCTGTATTGAAACAGTATCTGATGACGACCCTACTGATACATCTAGTCTTCCATCTCTGTGTCATCTTCCATCTCTTGACAGCTCCTCTTCAGTTGCTTCCATTGATTCTTTGGATTCTTTTGATTCTTTTGATGAGGGGAGGGCTCATTTAAATGCCCTTGATTGTGCTACACCTTTTTGGACTTCCAACATAGATGTCTTAGAAGATCCATCAGATCCCATTCGACCAGAAATTGAAGCACCTTCTGTCGATGATGATCCAGACACTTTCAGAGCTCAGATTGACACTGGAGCACATGTAACTTGTACAGGTACTTTGTCCTTGTTGCACAACTATCAACCTTTCACTCCTTCTCATCCTTGTCCAGTGAGACTTCTCCCAGCAACTGAAGGTTCTGATGCTTATCCCAAAGGTGTCGGCTATCTACGTGTTCCTGCTGCTACACCGTCTGGTTTCCTTGCAGTTCGAACCTTCTACAGTCCCACTCTTCGAACCACTCTCATTGATGAAAGAGACTTTGTGAAAGCTGCTGGTCTCAAATCCAATGACTTTCAATCTGAAACACTTCACAAGTACAATGATGCTGGTACCTTCACCTATACTTGTATCCACAAGCTTCGTCCGATGAGTGGAAATCCACGTGAATCCCCATAGTGGTGCGAAGCAGCTGTGCTGGTTTAGCCAGGTGGAAGAATTGCTGTGACATCTGTATACTCCAACAGTAGGGTCAGCAGTGCAGCCATCTGGCAATACAGGAATAGCTGAGGAACTCTATATCCCCAAGGATGATGCAGTTCTTCAGCCAAGACCAATATAGAAAGTTAGCTTGTCAATACCAGCCAAATGAGATGCAAGAGAGCCAAAGCTGCATGGCTGAGTGCTGTCGAGGATTTTGTGTTCAGTTGATTTTAGCATAGTTTTAAGAAGAAGAAGTAATGAAAGGATAGTTGACCAGATACAGCCTCAGTAGCACTAGTTTCCCCACAGTTGAAGCCTTCCTGTGTGGATTGGGCCAGGGCAAAGAGTAAGTTATTCAATCATTGCTGTGGAGATTGAATAACAGTGACAGCCAGCTTTGTGGCTGGCCCATTCCCACTGTCAGAGGAGTGAGACCTCCAAGCAGAGCTCTCCACTCCCAGCCAGCCCTTTGTGCATCTACCCTGACTGGATCTCATCGGATTAACATTGTCGCAGATTGCAGGCACAAGAGTGGCTTACAGTGTGGAAATCGAGTGAAGAAGAGCGAGCGAGTTGCCAAATCGGCTGATAGAGACCTGTCGACAGATCAACGACCGAAAACTGGAATCGCGACTGACTCGAACGGAACCAAGACATCCACCTACCAACCTGAGGGTGCTTGAGACGATACACCAGCCAGTTTCTTGTTAATCGGCTCCATCGCGACGGCCGATAGTGGAAGGCAACAGGTACATCATTGTCGACTTTTCTTCACGGAAATTCCTCAGTCGTGCCTCCGGTAAAGGTACTGCGGAAAGGGAACTGGTACTCACAAGGGACTCACAGAACCGGTACCGCCCGTACCTCTTCCGAGTGACGTACCTCCGTTCCGAAAGCGCGCCGAGCCGAAGAAACGAGTCACCTCACATTTTCGATCGATTCGCAAACTCCGAAGGCTCCGTACGGAAGATACGCACTCTGTTCCGAGTACATTACAGGAGTAACTCAGAGCAATACGAGACCACCTTCCACACTATTAACCAGGTTTTCGAGGTTACCAGTGTGTCAAGGAGCCTTTAATTGACCACCTACCATCAAGCGCAAGTCCTCAAGTCCTCACTTGGATTCCTTCGTGGTAGTTCTTCAACAGCACCTCTACACCACACTCAGCCAGCACAACAGCAGAAATCATGGGTACCAGTAGAAGCAAGAGGAGGAAGAAGCAGCAGCAGCAGCGCCAACAGCAACAGCTGCAGCAACAGCAACAACAACAGATACCACCACAGGATGTGGCCACACCGCCGGCAACAACTACACCACCGGTACCAACACCACCATCACCGGCAACACCACCAGGTAGCACTGAACCACCACCATCCACTCCTGTCAAGTCACCAGTGGACCCACCCTCAGTACACCGGCTTGACAGGAGTTGGTTTGGAGCCACATGATGTGAAAACATTACTGCTGGCTTCCCACTGTGTCTGTCTTTGGTGTGTTTACACAGTAGTGCTGGTTTCTCAGATTGTCTGTCCCTGGAACAAGTGTGCTGCCTGGAAGTGTTTCACTCTGGGATATTGTATGGTTGGCCTGTGCTCTAAGTCTTTAGGCATGACTATAAGTATCTTTGGGCATGACTCCTAATATCTTTGGGCAAGACTCTAGATGATGGAAGATACTATGAGGTTTGGGACAAGCATGATTACTAATGTTTGATGACATTATGAAGTCTGGACTATGAATGTCCCTATATATCAATTGTTGGTGGTCAGGTGAAGTCCTGGATGAAGGTTATATGCAAAGAGTGGCTGGAAGTCCCTTTACGGCCTGTAGGAAGTCCATTTCGCGGCCATTCGAAATTGCCACTGTATTTGACTTTAGGAGCCCTTTGTGCTCACAATTCTTAGTTTAGCATAACAAATAAGTGTACCTTTTGACCAGGACAAAGGATTGTACCTATTGCACCTGATAGCACCTGCTATTTGCACCCAACTACCTTGAAACCCGTCTTGAGTTGACCTCAAGACTTTGCCAGATTAAAAGTCGTGTTGTTCTGAGTAACTGACAGATGGCATCTGAAGATGAAGACAGCCTTCCAAGGCCAGCCTGACCTAGCAAGGGATGAAGCTTTGGCCGGCTTCATCGCGGAAATGACCCCAGGGAAAGGAAGAGCTTCGAAATCATGGAGTTCCTCGTGATGGAATGCGGGGAGTGCTCCCTTTAACTACTACTGTCATTTGGGTATGAGTATACTACCCCTACCAAGTTGATCCGCAACTTCAGCAAGGAGGCCGCGGAGAGTGGAGATCTCCTCT
>CAICTM010001744.1:0-23396 GCA_903772945.1 Seminavis robusta
AAAAAAGAGAAGAGATAGATTTCAAAGCGAGTAAACCTTCGCGGATCAAAGGCGAGTACCTTCTGCATTGGGGTGCACGGCATCTTGCATAAAGTGCCTGTTGACCACGACTTGCCCTTGCTATGAGCGTAAAAACATCCGTGGCATTAAAGAATTCGACGCCCTTGGCCGTATTGGCGTAACATTCCAGCTTGAGATTGATTTCCTGGATAATGGGCCAGGTAGGAGACGCAAACAGATCATTGGGGTTTTCATTGCGAGGGAGAATGGAGTTGAAACAATCGTAGCTCCAGGATGAAACTTGGGGGATTTCACATCTCCAGACGAAACTGCCCACAGACAATGGATCGGCATGCACTTGTCTTCCAAATCGTGGTGCCAATCAAGATCCACCAGATTTTGGGGTGGAACTGCCGGTGCTTCACCATTCTGGAGACGGAACAGGAGGTTTGCAATTCGATCACCTCCTACACCGAGAGCGACACGTTGACCGCCACCTGCACCACTTTCGGATAAATCCTGTCAAAAGCACGCTTGTTGCTTTCCAAACACCACCCGAGTAACCCAAATCCAGACCAGTAAAGTGCTCAATACTGAAAGAATAATGGAAAGTGAGATCAGATAACCAGACTGTCAGTCAGAGCATGGACTAACCAAATTTTTGACTCACATGCTATCTCCGAGCAATGCCACATTCCGCTTTGTGTTTGGCGTACATTTGACTGTGCGCCAGATCATCGTTTGAATTTCTGTCCACTGAGACCATGGTCCGTTGGCTTGGTTGGTCGATAAGGATGCTTGCACTGGCAATCAGGGAACTGTTACAAATAAAGGTGAAAGTAAAAACAAAAGGCAATATAATGTTGAGAACCCCAAACCTCTCCTTCCTAACCAAACCAAATATACATGATAACTTACACCCTCCTGACAAAATTTAGAAGTGTCATTGTTGCCTTCATAGAAATTGTTAATTGCGGTCAGAGCGTTGTCGTCATACGCGGTGCAAGCTACATCCCCATTGTCCTCATCAATGATTCCGTACAAGATGGCTGCTTCCTTTTGGTATTCCACAGCTCCCATAAAGCCCACAATCATCGTAATGACCAAGAAACTGAAGCAAATCCAACAAAGCCAATAACGGACACAGCAGCTATCGCCGCGGCTGCTTTCGTCGTAATCATCACCCATCATGACGCCCATGCTCTTCATGCGACCCGAAGCCGCGACGGCGTTGGCTTCCTCGTCGTCGCAGCAGCCACTGCTGTCGTCTTCATCGCTGTAACGTTCCACACCATGATCACTCTCGTATGATTCGCTGCCAATCTTGAACACGACCTTCTCGTCTCTGTCGTCCTCGTCTTGGGAAGGAACGGATGCCATGGTGAATGTTAGTGGGAGGTGATGATGAAAGAGAGTGGTTCGTGGGAGGTGGATTTTGTGGGCGATAGGTTTGAATGGCTTTTGAATTCGAGACGGTTATTCGGCGGCCAATGATGCCGTTAAACATTGTTGCAAAGCTGTGAAGACGAATGTTAAATGGAGGTGCAGGGAACCAATCTACCGGGAACTGGCATCTTCCCACTAAAACAACGCATTTACGCTAACTTTGCACTTGGGATGTGGTCGTTGGACATACTAGTAACACTTGCGGTCGCAGACGCATTACATGCAATACACTACTAGTATGCGAACGCTGGACTCCCTTATCAATGAACCATGAGCACTGCACAGCTAATCCCAATATTGCAACCTGATTGTCTCATTTCAAGGGGGCGACTGCCCGTTCGTCGCCGACCGGGATGAAACCCAGGTCGGACCGCTCGTTAGCCTCTTTTCAAGCAGCGTATCGTACCAAAAGTTTGGTATAGTCTAGTGTAAAGACAGGAGTGGAAAATGCTTGGAATGAACCACGGCTGGCTATATATTTCACTAAGACAACGCAAACGTTCAAATCGTGAAGATGAACCAACCCACGACCACAGACGCCGTCGAGGGCGTTATTCGAAGCTCTCACTTTGCGCAACACTGGCAAGATCGAATTGAAGCGGCTTTCATCTCCACCAGCACAAGATCAATTGAGAGAGTTGCAATCTTCACCAGTACAAGGTAGTTAGCATGTCTCGCAAACGAGGTGGCGGAGAAATCATTGATGTAGAGAGCGCCGCTACGAAGCAGGAGAAGGTGTTCCGTTCCATCAAACCTGATCTGGTCGTTGTAGTAGGTGGCAAGGAATTCCAAGAGTACAGCCAGCATCTCTGCTACAGTTGTGAGTACTTTGACAATGCTCTTCGAAGCGGGATGAAAGAGTCCTGGACCAAAAGGTTTGAATTTTCAGACAAAGACCCAAAAGAGTGGGAATTGGTGAGGTCCATGCTTGTTCCTATGGGAGTAAAGCCACGAGCCGAAGATGTAAGCATTGTGCTTCCGTGGTTTGACAAACTGTGCTGCTACGAGGGAGTGAAGGAGTGCGACAAGACGCTGGAGGCCCATTTGAGAGCAGTATTCCAGGGAAAATTCAACGGGTCCGCTTCCTACCGGAACGGAGTACCTCGACCTACTGGTAACATACGGCCTCTAACCGAAAGCCTTGACTTGTCCCTCCGTTTCCCTGGCATGGGGCGATCGAAGCAATGCTGCTTTGAACTTATGAGTTGCATTTTGACAACAAACAGACACTTGTTGAAGGACATGACGGACCGAGCAACTATTGCGTCATTGATGACCACCAACGAAGAGTTCCGCAAGACTTGCTGGGCTGTCATGAATGGCAATCTTCCTGCACCAATTGCTGCACAGCACCCCTCGGCAGATGAGAGCCTCCTGGAAAATGGTCTTTGGGCAGGTCTGATTCTCTCAGCAATGGTCGAGGCGCCAAATGGATACCGCTACTAGCCATCCCTCCGAATATTCGAAGTTGATATATGTATGTAGCGGGTGTGAACGTGCGATCACCCGTCGAGTTTGATGACCGGATGCGGTTTACGATATAAAATGGCCCTTGCATCCGTACGAACCCACCAATCGAGTGCCCTTTCAAAGCTACCTACCGGTACCAACGAGTACTCCGAGTACTCGTATTCGAACTCGTGCACACACTGAACTCTACCGTAAACTAACCAGCCATTTCCTATTTCCAATAAAGCAAATTTATTGGTTTCAGCCCACCAACAATAATCTCGTCTGCCGGTCCCAAACAAAAAAGTTAGCCGTTTTTGTGTGAGGAGACTAATTTGGCCAAGTAGAGAGTACAACCGGTATGGCAAACATTTCAGTGCCAATTCCGGAGACAGGGCAAGGAGGTGGAAGCATCGGAGGGGATATTGACAGGCAACCACTCCCTGGCAATGACGGTCCGGGGCGACAGCTAACCGGTATGGCAAACCTCTCAGTGCCCATTGATCTGTTTTCAAGCCAGGCAGGGCAAGGAGGTGGAAGCAACAGAGGCGAGACGGGGATTCAACCAGCCCCTGTCAACGATGATCCACCAAGGCAACAGCTAACCGGTATGTCACAACTTTCAGTTCCAATTCCGGAGACATGGCAAGGAGGTGGAAGCAGCGGAGCTGATAAGGACAGGCAACCACTCCTTGGCAACGATGGTCCGTGGCAACAGCTGAATGGGAAGGAATGTGATTAGGAGCTGATTGTTCAATCTCTAAGCAGGCTAGTGCAAGGGGGTGAAAGCAACAGGCGAGATGACAAGGCAAGCAGTCCCTGAGACCAATGGTGCACCGATGAGTCTAATCCATTAGGATCTATTGTAAGCATACTAGCTAAGCCATATCTTCCCAAAACACAAGACCTTACGTAATGTCATTACATCTTTTCTTCTGGCTTGGGTTGCACAGCTAGCATCAGGCGAAAGCCAAGGCCGCAGCTACGAGAATCAGACTGGCGACACTTGGCACTGACGCGGAGGATGGTCCATCGATTGGGAGGCATGTAGTAGTATCCAGCACAGGAAGAGACTGCTCATCCGCAAAGGGATTTGGAACTGGCGTACCCCGTGGACGACACGATTGCTGTTGGGAGTCCTCCTGGCAAGTGAATTGAAAGGTTTCGTCATCGCCCACGGTCCTCGAAAAGCTTGCCTGCAAGGCATCGGGAGGGATTTCGTCGAACGTTGTGGGACAAGATCCCTCGGCGGAAGCATATTGGCCGGTCCCACCAAAGGCATAGTTGATGTAGGTTGCTTGTCGTGTTTCCTCCTCGTACTCCACCTGGAACAAGTTGCACCAAAACTCGCTGCTGGAATCGGCAGTTTGACCCCACCACACACCTCTTCCTTGCAGGCCGAGGCAGTCCCAGCCAACCATGGCCTCGACACCGAGACCCGTTTGTGGGACACCGTCAAAGTACCAAATATTGGTGCCATTGCCGTACATGGAGAGGGATGCTCTGGTTGGTCCTTGTTGCGTTCCTGTTGCCGCGCAATTGGTTCCATTCCAGAAACCCACTACTTCGAGAGGAGGTGCGACCATGGGGATCATTTGGTCGTCATTATTATTTGGGTTTGTGAATTCTGTACATTGTTCTTCTTGGCTCGATTGGTTCATGTTGCTTTGATTGATAGAAAATTGCTGGAGAAGTTTGCTTTTGTAAAGTTTGTTGTTGTTGTCGCATTGTGAGAATAGAAGGGTCTTACTTCCTAACTAAATCGTTTGCTCTGTTGGGCTAGAGCAACCTCTGTTGCATAGCCGCCAAGGCTGTGCAGAACTGGTTTGTACACCAGGATCTTGGTCTTGATGGGTACAGGTTGGTTCGATAACTTGCCACCGGTGACAATGCGAGGTTGAGCTTATAAAACACCAGGTTACTGGCTGGTACCGGTACCGGTACGGCTTCCAGCTCGACTGAGGACTCGAAGCAGTTTCCCCGTTTCGCGCCAGCCACAAGTGAACCACGGTCAGAGCCTTGACAACACACGTCATCTTGCGGCCTTCACGTCATTGACCATCCATCAATGATTCATTGGATGAGAAGAGCTCCAAAGTTACGATTGAATGATTGGATCTTTCTTCATAATATTATTCTGCAAAGATCCACAACTATCACAGAACCGAAACTACCTATCCAACATGAGACTCTCTTGCTCTGCTATCCTCTTGCTGAGCTGCCATGGCCTTCAAGAGACGGCTGGTTTTCAGCTTGGGCGTCCCTATTATCGCCATTACCACCAAAAGGTCCATCGCCGCCTCTTGGCCAGTGTGATGGAAGATACACTGATTGAAGAAGAACAAATGACACGATACATTGCCGAAATCAATCGCTTTCAAGATCTGGCAGTATCCACCTACGAGCAGCAGCACAAAGAATTGAACAATATTGCCGCCGCGCTTGAATCCATACGGACCGGAGAGCCCATTACCGATTGGGAAGAAACTGTCATTCCCGTAGCGACACCCACACGTCAAGAAAACGGGTGGACCCAACCTCGAGCCGAAACAAGGGCTCCAGCGTGGCCACCAGTTGCACAACAACCAGTCTATGAACCACCACCACCGCCACCACCAGTCACTGCCATTCCACCGCCACCACCACCACCGACAATTTCGGCAGTTCCACCTCCTCCACCGCCACCACCCGTCTCTGCTGTTCCACCGCCAGTTCCACCTCCTCCTTTGCAAGTTGATTCCACAACAATACCCACAGCAATGGCAGACTTGACAGGAGTTACCTTTCAATTGGAAGAATTGGAGGACCGAGAATCCTGCTCCACAGAACTCACACTGGAAACCGACAACACGGTAACATTGGGCGACACTGATGGACCTCTGTTTAGCCAGGCCACTGGGACCTGGTCCGTGTATCATTCCAAAGAAGAAGAAGAACAAGAAGAACTTCTCTTTGACATGTCCATTACACGAACGTTTGATGCCGGTCAGAAATCTACCGATATGGGTGAATTTACCTTTTCCGTCGATCGCATGTATTTGGGAGATGTCACCAAAGTGGGAGATCGATTGGCCGTGACGGGAACGATACATTTGGTGGATGAACTGTTGGGAGATGAAAAAATTGGATTCTTCAACATGATTGACAATCGAGAAGAGAGCGACGAAGATAAACAATTCTTGTACGGACGCCGTGTGCAGACGGGGTAGCTATTTAGCTACCGGTACCAGTAGTACTAGGAGGAGAAACCTAAGACAACAATAATCACACTTCAACACACACAACATGCAGAACGGGTCAAAGGAGATGGATTTGGCGCATGGCAGCTGGAAGGAATCTCAGTGGAAACCCAGAACGAAAAGAATCACCAAGTGCAAAATAAATCACAAGAAGCACACAAATCCATGTCTTTGGAACCGAGGCATTAGGGAGGGTGGGCGGATCAGCCAAGCAAACCAAAACACACACGCAAGAAGAAGTGCCCAAAATGTGTTGTAATTTGTACTTTTCCATTAGAAGCTAGCTAGCACCAATGATGTGATGCGATAATTATTAAAGTAATGTTGTTGTCACTTGTTGGTCTCGCTGTCGAACTATCCAGAACAGGTTTAGGATTGACGATGCCGTCTCTTGCACGGGGAGAGGGCTCCAACACCAGACTGGTGAGGGATGAGATCAAAAAACTCTTGACGCATTGGATGCCTCTTGGTTTCACAAGTGGAGGTTTTTGATGAAGTGATTGCAATTCAAAATTTCTCGAATGGCGACTCCGCCTTTGAGACCAAGGGAACTCAAGACTCTTAACCGTAGCTGCTCTAGTGATTTGGAGGAGTAGAATGAATCCATCTGGTTCTTGAGCAACCTTGTCGTGTCCTTTTTTCAAAGAGAATCACCTGACGAGATGGATTGCAATGGAGGAAACTTTGGAGCATCTTGGGTGTCATGTTTCGGGGTGAAAAAGGAAACATAGTGACGGCATGCTTCACTTCGCACAACAAGTCCTGCATGGTGTCGGCATAGATAGCTACTGTGACAGCATACCGGTAGGTGCGGGTGTCGAAGATTTGTTGCTCCCTTGGATGCCAGAAGGCGATTGTCTTCTACTGACAGCTTCTGGAAAACTGAACCGAAGGAACCTCCCACTCTACCATGCACAGCTAGTTTTAGAAGATCGCGAGAAAGTTGTTGTACGATGTACCGATACTTTGGATCCATCCAAGGAACTACTCCAGTACGTAGCTTTCTAGCCATTGTGGTTATTAGCTACTGCTTAATCTCTTTTGAATTCTATCATCAGCTTGGAATGCCTTTTCCAGGGTCTTTCCAGATTTCTCTAGCTTTGTCGCCATCTTGGCATCCACGTTGCCGACAATGCTCTTTTTGGCATCGGGCAACAATTTGAGCCATTCGGGGGTTGGAACCACCGACAAGGCCTTGGAAAGACTCGCGACAAAGGCTTTGGATTCGGCCTTGGGGATGTTGAGCGTCAACTCGGTTTGACCGACCCAGATTTGTTCCAATCCCTGACTCGATGCTGGCAAGCAAATATCCCCACCGCCACTACTGCTAGGTACTGCCTTGTTGGCGGGAGCAAACTTGTCCTGAAGCGCCTTTACTTTGGTAGCATCCAGTCCTTGTACGACCGGCAACGACGCAAATTGTTGAGACGTGGCGGCCGAACCACCCAACGATTGGCAACTATCTCCCGAGACTCCCGTGTAGGCGGATTGTACCACGGTGGCAAAGGCAGAGACTTTTTCATCGGGAATGGAAAGAAAGCTGTCAATGCCCTTGTCGAGAGCTTCCGATGCCTTGGCCGCAGGAATTTTCTTGTCGACAATGCCCATCAGTTTGCTCGTCAACGGTGACACATCTTGCATGGAAGAAAGCACGGGGTATGCATCCTTGCTGATTTGGACAATGGCAGCTTCGACTTGAGTACCCGTTACAACATCACTAGCAGCCATTACGGGAGCCGGGTTGATACTCAGCAAGGCTGCCGATATGGCACCGGCTACAAGATGATGCGACATTGGAATCTTTTCATGTTGGTGGCATTCTGCGGATGATTGTGGTCGTGAGACTTGAAAAGCGTTCGCTGTACCGGTGAAACTCAGTAGTAGCACTGATACAACCAGCACACTGCTGCCCCAGAGGGTGCGCTTTGAGGAGAAAAGAAACACCATCTTCCTTGCAAGAGAAGTGTCAAAGTTTGCTTGGTTTTCCAAACACAAGGAAAAAACAAAAAGCAAAGGCGTTCGTATCTTGGATCTTTTTCTTCAATGACAATTTAGGGTTAGAGCTTGGACTCTTCAGTCTCGTGTGTGCCGGTCCAGGACGAGATTGGTGGGGGTTTGAGGAGCTTTCAGCCAGCTAGCTAGTCTAGCTATCGTGAACAATATGACCTTAGTAGGCTGATAGTTTGTTTGGTTCTATAGGACGTTAGAAGCAGGAAACACTGTATAGTTTGAATGAAAGGTTTATAAGGCTGCACCATGACTTGGGTTCCCCGCATTGGTGCCGGTATCGGAAGCACGAGAAGTGTGTTTGATGAATTTGGAGTTTGGAGCGGAGTCACTTGATAGATAAGATAGCTGGTTTAGAAGATGTCGTCCAATTGAAAAGAGGCATCGAAGTCTTGGCCAAGGCAAAGATCGTTCCATAGACCCGACACGGAGAATCCCAGTTCCTCGTCCTGCCGACCAATGTCGAGATGTGGAAGCTCATCGTCGTCGTCGCTTTCGGCCCCCGCCCCGTCGTTTGAATGAGAAGACCCATTGGAGAAGACAGAAGATCCGCAGTGTCCTCCTGCTTCGTCGTTGTTACCCTGATGACAATGATCCTCCCGGATCGGGTCGGGCCAGAGTCCGTCCGCTTCTTGCAAGGAGTCGAAGGTGGGCGAAAAGCTGTTGCTAGCTTCATCTTGCCTCCACTGACGTGGATTCACCATGTTCCAAAGACTCTGTGAGGATGAAGGAGCGCGTGTGGCCATCTTCGATGACGACACGACGGCACCGGCAATCCCGTTGCTTGTCTGCATCGTCCCAGCGGGCTGTATTGGGTATTGCATTCCCTGCTGCGATGTCTGCAAGGCTGGCAAACCAGCACTACGAAGGTAGTCCAATCCAACGGCGGGAGAACCGCGAGTGTCAGCAGCTGGAACGCTACCGAGGCCCCGCTTGCTGCCCTCCATGCACCTCGACAAGAACGCATTAGTTGGTCTCTTGTCAGCCGGGCCGCTCATCCCGGCCTCCATTGCTTTCTCCGCTCGACGAAGATGGGAAAGGATTCGTGCCGTGTTGACTTTGCGAGCGTTCGTGCCTTTCCCCACCTTCTTGATCTTTTGAGCCAGATCTGGCATGCCCATGACAAAGTCCTTGTGATAGAATTCTGTTTTGTATTGTGATTGCAAACAAGCAACGGAAGTGTCAGCATTGACCCTCGTAAACATGAAGCATACAAGCATACCCATCGGGGTTTCGACTAACTTACCTCCATCCGAAGATATCTTGACAAAGCCATACATGCTCACGAGGCGGAAGAAGCTCGCAAACTTGATGCGCGGAAACCATACGGGCATGATGAGACGTTCAAACCTCTTCTTGTCGATCACCCTGAAGCTTGCACCGTTACGTTGCCAGCAAACGACGCTTTTCAACCGCAGCATGTCACTGTCTCGCTTGACCAGCTCTTCAATCTCCGTGAGGCAGCGGTGCAGCAAGCAGGGAAACTCGGTGGGCATACCACTGGTTGGTAATACCGGAAGGTTCATCATTGCGCGGTTCATGATGTGTGAAGTGGATGTCGATGTTTGTTGAAGATGTGCCAAGCTTGTGTTTTATGAGCTATATCAGAAGGCGACACGTTTTATGAAAGCAAAAGCAAACAATCATCCACCAGCTCATCAGCCCATACACAGCAACCGGCGGCCCAAGCTAGCAAGGCCCTTTGCGAACGAGCCAGTGCTGGTACCATGTAAAGCGACAATTTCATGTACCGGTAGGGTAATGACTGCAGGTACGCAAGTACCAACCAACTCGTAGTTTTGTAGTTTTGAAGCTGTACAATCGTACAATCGAGGGCTGGTACAGAAAAAGGGTTGCTCGTGGTAGCCAGAACATCCTCGAACGTGAAGCACGCAGCTTTAGACATTCTGAGGGGAAATCCCCTTCGTGACTGTGCCTTGACTGTAGTATGTACGTACGACCACGGACATTTTGAAGCTTTTCCCTTTTAGGATGTGGCTCAGCCTTCTGTCTTTTTCAATTAGTCGACAAAAGAATCTTAAGGCCGGAGGGCACCAAACTTGTGTTAGACTTTCAGTCGGTGGTCATACTAGTAGCTCTTGACAATCAGAAGAACTGTTAAAACGCAAAATCCACAAACCAAGACAACCCAGCTGACAGCTTGGTTGGTATTTACTGCAGTAAATCCGGGTTACTGGCTCCTTACTGTCCAATTACTGCCATTGTTGGCCACCTAATTACTGCAGTAAGTAATCCCATGCAGTAAGTAATCTGCCTTTGCAACAGTAATATCCAGTAAATGACAGTAAAAGCACAGTAATTAGCCTTTATTACTGCAATTACTGTAGTTTACTGCCTTCAATTGGCTTTAAATTACTGTGCATAATTACTGCTACTGAGGAATTACTGCATTACTGCCATTACTGCTCCTTTTACTGACCTTATGGCAGTAAGGAATAAACAGTAAATACCAACCAAGGCTGACAGTCCGAAGCAGCTCCAAAGCAAAGCTTCGCAAGCTTTCTCTGTTGTTCAGCTGTTTCTCTATGGTCAAGCGAAGAAGCTGATGTGCAGTTTCGGTGGTTAGAGCTGCAACCCTTGAGCTACTCTTCATTGTTCTTTTGATGACTACCTTCTTACTTGGGGTTTGCAGAGGGCCTGAGGTGATTTAGGTAAATGAGAATTCGCTCCGCCCCTACTGTCCTTTTAGGTGCGTTTGGGACTTGAGGAGCCACGCTATTTAATACTCCTGGTAGCGACAATGTACTCCAATAGATGATGGGCTTATTTTTAAAGATAATATCTATAGCTACTACAGTAGCTAGTATATCTATTTGGTTATTTATTTGGGTGGTGGGTGGTGGAGCTGTGGGGGTACCGGTAGTACTGTAGCTCCTTAGTGCAGTGGTGAGTGGTGAGAGTGATGTGAGCTGTGAGTTGGCGGAAGGAGGCTCACCTGTGATCCTGTGAGCTATCGTGATGTATGATTTGTAGGGGGAAGTTTGCATAATGCATATGTGAGACGGGACAACAGTGGTCCCAAACGCAAGGACTGTTGTCAGCTTGGGTGTCTGGTTGGAGCTCTGGTAGCTCGCATAGCAGGGCTTATTTATAAGGCAAAGCTGAAACATTTTCTGTGGCCTGTGCATCGTATCCAGCAGGAGAACAAGCAAGCAAGCAATACTCAATGGTCACATCTATAGGCTCAATCTTGAAGGCATCGAAAAGGCCTGTTTCCCCTTACTAGTATGACTTTTATGTTTGATGTTGGATGTGACTGCTAAAGGCTGATGATTCGATGATACAGTAAAGCTACAGTAATCAGTTACATTATACATGTAGATCTTCGGTATGTATGTTGTAAGAGTTGATGAGCTGCTGAGCATGAGGTGTTGTCTTGTCTTCCTAAATCCGTGGTCTCAAAACAAAGCTTTGAGGGAAGCCTCTTTCCTACTCAGTACTTGTTTCCGTGCCTTCCTTGTGCCTTGTCCGCATCATCTTCCTTGCCTCTCGGCACTCGACACTCGACACAGCTCTTTCCTTTGCCTCAGGCCTCAGGGGCAGCTACCAACCAACGACCAGCCACAGCCCAAGTGCTTTACATGTACAGTCGTATGCTGGAGCGCAGCCAGAGCGAGCCTCGCAGCTCCCAGCCTTCCATCCAATCATCCAAAGCCCAGCATTCTGTGCAGCTCAACAACATAAAGCAGAATGTTACTAGATGTATATATACCGTAGCAGACCAGCAGCTGGTAGGATGAGGCTGCTTCGGATCCTTCGGAGCGGCACCTTGAGGGTTGATCGTTGCTGGTCGGCTGGTCGATGTTCCAAGATGGATAGTCCCGAATCCGTGACTATTGACCACCGATTCCATTCTGGATTGGATTTCTTTTCATTTGTTTCTGATTGCCGGGGCTTGCCCTCTTGTAGTACAAGCAAAAAAGCAGCATGCATCACATACATACATGCGAAGAAGAGTGAAGGGGACAGCTCTCAGAAACACAAAAGATAGAACAGAACGCTTTGCGAAGGGTGCATGCAGCCAATTGTTCTCTGCTGCAGCGATACTCCGTAGTCAGCCAAATCTTTGGTCGCCAAGATTGATTTGATTGACCGATTGACCATCTTGTCAGTTGCCAAAGCCACCAGGCAGTTCGGAGAGATCACTTACTTGGGAAAAGCGAGCTCTAGCTAAGAAAGTTGAGACTAGATCTATGCCGCGGCCACTGCCGCCATCACCTCCTGGACATCATAGTTTAGTGTCTGCTAGTGGCTAGCTTTTGGTCCCCACTACATGTAGCTGGCCAACAGGAGCTCCAGCAGGCTGGTTGGGCTCGTCAATCATGAAACCTCAAGCAGACTGTCACTCGCTAGCTAGCTAGCTCCCTATTTCTCCACTGGCCGGCTGGGTCGTGTAATCTGCTGAGGGCCGGTTGCCAGATATCATGCAAGGTACCAGAGGAAAGGGTTGCCTACTCGGCAGCCAGTCCGTAAACAAACAGGTGGTTTACTAATGGTAACTATAGTACTATTAGGATACCGTTTGGTGTTCGTGGCGTTGCAACAGCACCTTTCCAGGGCTGCGTCTAGTCGTTGGCGGCCTCTGCAGACGCGGTATGCGCCGATATCCATACAACAAGCTATTTGACATGTACGAGCACAATCAGTTCTGATCCCCGAAGCAGCTTTGGTTTTGGACCTTCAAAAGAGGGGGGCCGACAAAAGAGGGTCCGCAGGGAGCACACTTTACCCTGATTCCCCATCAGACGCTCACTGATGACCCCTGTGTTGCTGGATTCATTGCGTTCCAGCGACGATTGACCGGATGCTTCAGATTCTCCGCCAGGAAGGCTCTGCCAAGATCCAGCAGTTTGAACTTGTACTTCTTGTGGATTGCATTCAATGATTCAAACAGTTTCAATCTTTCTTCACCGGGCAAGTGCAGCTGTTTCGCAGCAAAGTGAGAGTACAGAGGGGTCCAGTCACCCAACAGAGGCGGAGCCCTCAGAGAGGTCAAAGAAGCAATAGTAATGCCGAAGATATAGGCACCAACGTCAATGCGGCTCATCAGCTCTCCCTCTCCAGGCCCAAATTCTCTCATTCTTACACCTGAAAAGTCGGGGTCCGCAAAAGATGGGATGTTGTCCGAGTTGACGTTATGCCCAGCAGTGGAGTGCCATACAATGGTGGTGATGTAATCGATTAGCTGATCCCTGGTCTTCAACTCCTTCAATCCCATATCAGTGCGCATGTACATGAGCCCATAGGGCAGGTGGCTGCAGCCTGGATCTAAGTTGCACTTGATTTGAAGGGAGAGCCTTACTGCCTTTACCCGGGTAAAGGGGTCCTCTTTCGTGCACCAGTTTCGTCGGCGAGTCACATCGTGCTGTCCTTTTGCGTATTTCACAAGATCTAGCAGCTCCATGCAGGTCCGAGTGGTTTCAAAACCGGGCCATGCTTTGTCGTCAAAGAATAGATCGGAGTTCAGTCCACAAACACACGGATCCATGTTCCTTCCGTAACTGCGGGGGCGTGAAAGAGAAAGCCAATACTAGTATGTGAGAAACGACCATCAATGTAGGCATCTTCAGACACAAAAGACACAAAGGTGGACTCTCGACTTACGTGTTGGCGTGGTGCCAGAAACGGACTGCAGCGTCGTCTTGTAGCATAGCTTCGTCCGTCGGATAGAGAACCTTTACAAAGCTCTCCACAAACTCTCGATGCGCTTCCCAAAGGCGTATTGCTTGTGAATGGAATGGAACTTTCCTGGTGTCCATCACCTTGTGCAAATTGGATTCTTCAAGTGCTATAGGGACGGTTCGCGAAAAGTTGAGATCTTTGTGAATGAGCATAAAGAACTCCGTGTACCCGTCCTGGGTGTATCCGCTTGCGTGGTTTAGAATGCTGTGGTTGCGACCCAACATGTGATAGGCAGCCCAATTGACAGAGTGGGTGTGTAGAGTGAACGGTTTAGTGAGAATTCTCAATCCATGGTTCTCCGGCAGACACTGCCAGGCAGCGGTGGCAAAAGGCTGGGACCACGTGAAATGCGACTCGAATACATGAAAGGTGGCCACCACAACTCGTTCCGTTACTCGGTAGAAGTATTTGGCATGCTCCCAGTCCTTTTCACCGGGCAGGAACATTCTTTTCCTGCTAGACTCCCAAATTCCCATTGGGAGCTTAGTCTTTGTATCTAGGTACAGGATGCAACCAGGTGCGAAAAAGCTCTCACGAGTCTCCAGCTTGGCAAACACTGCCAGGTCGATTTCCGCAATTTTGTCCTTGAACCTTGCCAACGGAACTGCTTCTCCACGTCGTCGAGCCCTCTTCGCCTCGTTAGGCCAAAACTTGTAGATCATATCAAGCAATTGATCCGAAGTGGGCTTGATGTGATACCGAAACGCTTCACGGTGTTCATCTGTCATGTATTGGCTGGGTCTGCCTGGATACAAGTACTCGTAGTCATCGTTGATACCCGGTAACTTGACCTGGGTCAAGAACTTGGCACCTGGTCCAAAGAAGACTCGGTCAGCAAGCGTACGGTCGCTGGTTGGATCTTCGAATGCAGCATAGTCATTGGCATACTTCAGTTTGTCCGCCATGAAATCGGCAAGGTCGGCATACTTCTCTGTTTGCAGGAACCACCGGGGAAAATACCAATCATCCTGGATGGTTCCCTCCAATTCCCAGCGGTAGAACGCGTAGTACTCTTCCTTAGACTGAAAGTAGATAGGTTTATCTTCAAAATCAAACCGCGTGAAAATGTCAACCAGGCTTTCCAGCAGCTTCATATTTCCAGAGTCTACGTCGATGTCCTGATCCATGCCTGGACTGGTGAAGAAGTAGAGCGTAGTTGTGTAATCGTGGATCTTCATGCCTTCATCATTCGTAGATGGGAACAACTGAGTATAACTGATAGCTTTCTTCTCCAAATCATGATCCTCTGGAACAAAAAGAGCAAATCGCAGAACGAAGCACAAGGCAACGCCAATATCTTTTAGAACGTCACCTCGCATAACACGTTGCAGTGCAGCAGTGGATATGTTCACCCCCTGTTCACCGGTGAACCGAGGCATCTTCAAATCTGCCAAAAACTTGTTGGGATCAGGGTTGTCAACTCGACTGGCCGGAGAACACAAAAAAGTCTCCATGACATCGGCTATTTCCGTGTCAGTGAAGTGTCCGTCAACACTGAGCGCGCTGGCAAACTTTTGATTGAAAGTTTTGAGATTGGCTGCGACTGTCTTGTTGCTGTAATGTAGGTACCAAGCGGCCAGATCGCCAAACATGGAATCTGCATGTTGGTACGGGTGCAAATCGAACATTTCTTCCTCTTCTGCGATGAGTTCTGCCCGATTGGCTTCGTCAATAGCAGCAGCATCTTGACCATTGCCCTTCCAAAAGGGAACCCACTGGAGTGGTTGCCAATCGTCCAAGAAGAGAACAAAGACACTACTGACACATTTTCGGCAAGAGGCTGTGAACTTGGCTTTCTGCTGATGACCAAGGTCCCCATCGGTGTCATCCCGACTCAACAGGAGGTCCCATGCCACTCCTGTCTTGTCAAGGAAGCCTTTGCTGTTGTCCATTCCAGAAAAGTCTTGCGACGATGCCATTGCATCTTCGGCCCAATGAAAGACACAATGGGTACAAGAACTAGTCGCCAGCACGAGAAAGAGTGTCGTCATGATCAGAATGATGGTCAACCCAATGATATTGACAATACGTTCTCCTCGTGTGGTCTTGTCAATAGTCTTGGTCAAAGCTGCCATTGATACAACAGAGCCAACTAATGCTGGACATGTCACCACCCAAGTCGGAAAGGAAAAGAAGGTCACAATCAATCCAAAGAAGACCAACTGCAGAGTCCCAAAAAATCCAATCAAGATGTAGTCAAAGTCTGCATCCTCAATTTCGTCAGGATCAAGGTACTTCTCCATGGTTTCCGGCACAGCACGAAGACTCTCCGCTCCTGCTTCTGAAATGATCATACTGACGCGGGAGATTCGCCTAAAGGCTCCGGTCCCCACTTGGCTCATACGATGCGTCATGGACATGCGTCCCTGATGGCGATGTCGTCGAGTATGCTTATGGGCCCGAAGACAACTAGCATTGGCGTGGTCGCTTTTGCTAAGCAGGTTGTTGTTGGCATGGTCGCTTTTGCTCGAAAGAAGGTTGCTGGTATGATCGCTCTTGCTCACCAGAGGTTTGGCATGATCGCTTACGCTGAGCAGGTCGTCTGATCCTTTGAAAGACTTGGAGGAGCTCGAAGAGCATGACCCAATAGTTCCAATGGTGGATGAACTACCACTTGCGCCCTTGCTTTTCCCTCCTCGGATATTGCTGACGCGGACAGTAGAGCTGCTCGTACTACGTTCCAACTGCTCCATGAACTGGGCTGAATACATTGCCGCATCCGTGTCACTGATGGTGTGACTACTGCGTTGCAAAGGACTTTCATCCCCCCCGTCAATCAAACTGTTTCTGGTTTCCTCCAGTTCCGCCAAACCCTGTATAGACACTTCCGAACTGTTGAGCTGATCCATCACCTCTGTCGAAGACGTCGTAGATGCCTCTGATCTCTCTTCTCCCTCAGGAATGGCATCAAACGTAAGAATGGAGTTGGTGGAGCTCATCACCGAGTCGCGGCGATTGGCACCGGTAGGCATGCTAAAGACAACGTTGTGGAAGCCACCAGGAGAGGTAGTACTGGCGTGAGTGCTGTTCGGTGGACTTTCGTCTTCATTGTTGCTGTTTCCCGACGATCCAGGGACGACAGAGGTGGGAGTGTTCATGGCTGTTGTTGCTGGTTGCTGCTCGAGAATAATAATATGGGTCAATCCTGACTGGCTATTTTACAACCTCGGCATACAGCAATCTCGGGTGAATGGTAAAGGCAACAGGACCTTATTTTGGCTCCTTCTGGAGGTGTGACGAGTGACATCGCTCCTGCTGTGGAATCTCGGTCCAGGTCTACGAGCTTAACGGACACCCATTCTATTTCAAACATACCCAGTCAAGATCACCCCCGCAAAATTTCAAAAATAAAATTGTGAGGCTGGGTTTCGCAACGCCACAGTGTTGCTTGCAAAGATTTAAGAGGAATTGCGATGCTTATCGCTGATTTTGTTGGAGCCGCACCAGTGACCAGTGACCCAAAAAGCAACTCTCAATCCCGTAAATAATTACATCTTTGGATCTTTGGTAAACAAGATGCTCAAAGCCACGTGTCCGGGTATTCGCGGACACCGGTACCAACTCGCAGAGACTCCTTGTTAACGTTTGTTTTACCCGTAGCCTGTACCGGTGGCCACAATCCAAACCATTGCTTCCCCAGCAAGTACTAGTATAGCTAGCTAGCCAGCAAGTTAGCTAGCTAGACCTACAGGACCTCTGTGGAAACTCGAGTCGTGCTACCGATCGTCTCCTAAATCCTTTTTTCGTCTCCTATTTAATGGATTTCGTCTCCTAAAAATAGGAGACAAAACGGATCGTCTCTTGAATCTTTCGTCTCCTCTTAAATCGTCTCCTATTTTCAACGGATCGTCTCCTATTCTCAACGGATCGTCTCCTAAGTGTACTATGTAAACTGTATGGTATCGTCTCATAAATCTTTCGGATCGTCTCCTATTTCGAAACGATCGTCTCCTAATTGGAATGTCTCCTGCTGAATCGTCTCTTTTAAATATAGGAGACGATTGCTTTCGTCTCCTAAATCATTTCGATCGTCTCCTATGCCTCGGTGTATCGTCTGTTAAGTATGTTTCCACGAATGACGTTTCCACAGAGGTCCAGTACGGTAGCTACCGTATGGTAGATGGCATTCGACACTTCAACCAAAATGAGTCTTGTATTTTCCCCGCAAGACGGCCACTACATGCACCGGTACCGTGAATTCAGGAGGGATCCTTTGGCGTGAAAGCAAGATGGAGATACCCGTGTGAGGGTGGAAGACCAAGTCCCAGCGCTTCCCTAGTCCTCTCCGCAGCATGCTCTTTCCTCCCAAACAATCTGCCTGCAAACTAGAAAAAAATGAGTCAAAACCAAGAGCAGCGGCAAGCCATCTCCTGCCTCTAGACAAGCCGGCCCACTCCAATTAGGCAGCAATGAAGATATTTCGAGTTGTTTCTCGTCTTAATAATAGGCGCACTTTTCGCCATGCTGTTTGTTTCTCACGTTTCGCAAGCAGATCTTATCACATCTACCCCAGCGTCCCGTGTACCAGGAGTCCAGAGCACTTTCCTTCTGATCCGCAGCGGCTTTATCAAAAAGACAACCATGCCGGCTCTGTTGAGAGTGGCACTCCGTCGTACTTATGTGGCTAAAGACGGATAATCTTGATTGAATCAAATATTAATACAAATCTTATATGTGGTATAGGTTATTCTTAGCGAGACAATTTCACGAGTTCTATCAGGACACAAGGGGGGCAGAAATGTAGAGTGGGGAATGAAACAAGCAACGGGAGCCAGTAGATGGATACACAACACGTCAACATAGAGGAAGAAGGAAAACAATTGTAGATGGGTGGATCTTTCACAGCGAGCCGACAGTGTGACGCCTTGGGGTTGTCGCCGCCAGCCTTAGAGACACCTTTCGCCCGGCTGCTTGCCGAAGGCCCTGATGCGATACTCTTGAGGAGATTAGTGGTTCCAAGAAGAGAGCGTCAAGTACCGCATTATGACTGTTCACATCCGATGATTGACGACGCGGGCACTTTGCATTTGCCACGGAGCATATCGGTTTCGGGAATTGTGGGGAATCAACTGATTGCCAACGACTGCGTCCTGTCTCGGTCATCGACAGCGGTTCTTTGATAGCACATGTGGACGGCGTCGACGGCCATTGAATGAATTCAATTGACGTCAATGATTGGTCAACGGCACTGTTGGTTTCGTTTGTTGTGTTCCTGGGCGGAGAGACGTTCATGGCTGGAGTTTGAGAAGGGAGATAGAGATCAGAGGGCTTGTCGCGTTTACGTGTAAACCTTGAGATGAGTTTATTAATGTGCCGGTGAGGAGGGCTGGAACCTTTTTGTTGGTAAGCCCTTGTGCACTGTGCACTTGTGCAACGTTCACCAGCCGGGTCCTTGACCCTGCATTGGGAAAGATTCGACGTCGTCAAAGCAGAGGTGTGCATACAAAAAGCTTCCCGAGCGCCAAGTCTTGGTTAGTCTCCAACCCGGGGTCGTAAATAGTGAGGACAGCTCAGACTTGTATAAACCCAGAATACTTAAAGGCTTTTATTTATTTTATTAAGCCGGATAAAAAAGACTGTCTGGGGACACCAAAATTTGGTTTGTTTAGAATGAACAAGTTTCTTTCAACATAGACCTGGCTTCTTTTGGTCATCTAATAAAGCCCCGCTTTTTGTGTTTTCGTAAGTACCAAATTATGGTACTTAAGGAGACGTTTGAATGAGAAGTCATTAGCTACAACTGAGTACTGTCATTGGCACGGTCCCACATTTGCTTTTCCTCCGAACATACCGTGCTGAACGCAACGTATGGAAAAGAAACTGTATGCAGATGAACCGCATGAACTACAAATCCAGGTCTGATGAATGGAGAAAACTATGTCTCATTTACAAGCTCTCTCTAGCTAGTTCAGTCATCCATATTGAGTAATAGCAAATAGCAAGTAGAAGTACTGTTGAAGACAGTGTATTCCATGTGCATTGTAAAGAGGACAACGTGTACCGATTTTGTGGAGGGAAATTGGTGGGGCTAGCATTGTTCGGCCATTGTTGGCTGGCCTTAGTGTTGACAGCCAGCCAGAAGCGAAGAATGCAACGGACAAGAGGTCCATAGAGAAGGACTTGTACTGGCACCCACTTGGAATTGCTGGATGAGACGTTCATGGAACAGTGATCGTAACATAGCCTACTCGAGTACTTACTTCAGAAGGAACAAATGGAACAACGGTACAGTCCCGGACCCGGATGAACTCGTCTCTCGAGCCCCCTCCTACTCTAGGATCCTGAAGAGGGCCAGCTACCGGCAGTAGTAGATGGGAATGCATAAGACTTTCCCCTCTCTCGCCTTTGTTTTCTGTAGCATGGAAAGCATGAGCTGCTAGGCATGATATCTTTTGAACTATATTTTCAACATGACACCCATCACTTTGTCAAACCAGCCAGCAGTTCTAACTAACAATTCGATAGTAGTATACTTTAGGGACCTTCGGACATCCATGTCTTCGTAGTTGGCTGCTACCTGGTACTAGTACGGTAGGCTTTGGCAACCGAAAAAGAAGCCTTAGCCACAACAGCCATAATTTGTTTTGCTTCTTTAGTTGTTGAATACCGATCGTAGTAGACTAGAAGACTAGAACAGCAGCAGAGCCATCGTCCAGCAAACATTGGGGTGCAGCCGTTGGAGGCGTTGGGAGGCAACCCAAGCGCAGTTTGGGTGCGAACCAGTTCCAAGTCAATTCGAAAGAACATGGGTGATGAGCATCTCAATTTCCCGGTTCCCGGGCCACGGGCGGCTGTGCCAACCTCGACTGCCCCAATCCAAACCCAGCATGGAAGATGGAAGCTTGTCCGGTGCGAAAGTTGTTTTCTACTACAGTCCAGGAAGGCAGCCGATCAGGCCTTAACCCTAGCTTCAACTCGGATCGCTGAAAGTCGTTCCCATTCGCGCTGGGCGACTTACCGCGACTTACCGCGATTCGCGCTGCGCGAATAGAACGAATTCCGCGAGTTCATCGCGACTTTGCGCGACTTTCTTCGTATTGTTACTAGTAAAGTACCATTCGCGCAGCGCGACTTACCGCGAATCGCGAACAACTTTCAGCGCGAAGCGACTTACCGCGACTTACCGCGAATAAGAAAAGCTCTGGCTTTTTAGCGATGGCACGTGTCAACCCTATCTCTAAAATTCGGCTTTTTTCAGCCTGGTCTCCTGTTTCCTCAGTTTGCTCGCTACTTGGATCCATATGACGAATAGATGCAATCCAGCCATTGTATAGCCAGCTACGGTACCATAGGCAGAGAGTTACATCGATCCGTGACAGTGGCAACAGTACCGAAAGTTCGGCTTTGCTCGCTACGGTTACCGATCCCTCGCATTGGATCCCTATGACGAATACATGCACAAAACCGACTATTGTTAATCCGGCCCTTGTAGTCGGCTACCGTACAGTTACATCGGCGACAGTGTCAACAGTACCGAACACACTCAGGTTCCGTTTTGCAGGCTACACTCGGTTGCCGGTATCTTGCATTGGATCCTTATGACGAATAGACTACATGCACAACCGAACATTATGAATCCACCCATTGTTGCCGGCTGCGGTATAGCTACATCAACGACAGTGGCAACAGTACCGAAAGTTCGGCTTTGCTCGCTACGGTTACCGATCCCTCGCATTGGATCCTTATGACGAATACATGCACAACAGAATATTGTCAATCCAGCCATTGTAGCCAGTTACCATAGAGTTACATCAATCGGTGACAGTAGCAAAAGTACTAGTACCGAACACACTCAGGTTCCGTTTTACTGGCTACACTCCGTTACCGGTACCTTGCATTGGATCCTTATGACGAATACATACACAACCGAAAATTGTCAATCCAGCCATCGTAGCCAGCTATCGTAGAGTTCATCGATCGGTGACAGTGGCAACAGTACCGAACACACTCAGGTTCGACTTTGCTCGCTGCACTCGGTTACCTCGCATTGGATCTTTATGACGAATACACACACAACCGAATATTGTCAATCCAGCCATTGTAGCCAGCTGCCGTATAGCTAGTGGCAACAGTACTTGACTTGTGCATACAGGAAAATGGGTACCGACACAGGATGTTGGAGGAAACATACCTGACACCTCTTTACTATTGACTCGTGTATTAATCATCTAGTCCGGTTCGCATGTAAATTGATCATGCAAGGAACCAAGGGAGTTTTAGGTCTAAAGTGTTGCGGGGGTCCTTATATCCAATTCGATCACAAGAATTGCTATGCACCACCAGAAAATCCTCACTTTTGCTTTACAGCTTAATCTAAAACCAAATTACTCCCCAATAAGCTGCAGTATTACTAGCAAACAACACTGTAAAGCAAAAGAGGGTCTCTTCAAAGGATAATACCTGGTTCAGCCTGTCCATTTGAGGAAGAGGAACTGACGCTTGGACTCTTGTTCTGGTTCTATAGCTGTTGCCTCTTCCTTGATGCTTCTTCCTGAGGAATTGAATCCCCTACCCCCCTAGAAGGGTATCTTCTCCACCACGACCACCTCTTCCTTGAATCTCATGGTTGCCGTTGTGTGGTAATGCACTCTTGCTTGCTGGTTCCTTGGAACTAGCTTGTTTCTCTTGTGTGGATACTCCTGCAGGAAGGATCTCACGACGGGCACTACTCTTGTAGTTGCCTGTAAAAGCTTCTTGTTGGCTGGATAGCCTTCTTTTTGTCACTCTTGGTGAACCTGTTTGTGGCTGGATAGCCTCTGTCTGTTTGACAGCTCACGATTCCAGAGGAACTCGTGGTTACTTCGTGGAGCCTTGGGTAGTAGCGAACTGCTCTGTCGGTCTCCTGTCTCTGCTTTCTTGCTGCAGGACCTTGTATTGATGTTAGATGAGTGCACTGAGTGAGTTTCAATGTCTGAAACAGGTGCACGGTGGAGATTTGGGTCTCCGTGATACTTATGAGCTTCCTTGTGATTTTTGTGTTTCTCTTCACAGTAGCACTGTATCACTCGAATCAACCTATCTCACTCAATTCTTGGAGTTAGAAGCTTGCACTGATACTCAGAGATGCGGCTAGATGTCCTCTATCGATTGATGTATTGGACCTCTTGCTTGCAACGCCTGTGTCGCGACTTATCTTAATCGCCGTTCGATGAGATCTGCTCGTTGTGATGAGACGGACGAAAATACCGCGATGACACGATGACGTAATCTCTTCAACTCGGTGAATAACAGCCGGATTTCCTTGCTTCCAGCACGTAACCTGTTCAGTTCAACGTGCTTGATCTGCTGATACACTTGGTTTCCGTGTACTCCGGCCGGAAGTCACTTGTCCAGTATGTATCGGCGACTGTATGGTATTGTAGGCAATGGGAATCCCGCGCAAGCACTCTTTCGTGTTAGAGGCTTTTCGATGCTCTGATAGTGTAGCTGTGTGCAGTATTTGCGCACCTCTACTCTGTTGCAGTGTTACACTCAATGTATCACTTGATCAATAATTTGTTTCGTTACTTGATATCGATCTCGAGATCGGTAGTAGTAGTAATTCGAGATGGC
>CAICTM010001745.1:0-23395 GCA_903772945.1 Seminavis robusta
GATACATCCCCCTCTAGCTTGAGGGGACCGAAAATGACCTGTGGTAGCGATTTATGACTATCCAGTTACCAGATTACTAGAAATCAACCACAACAACCAAGTAGTAACACACAACACTATAAGCAACCTCTTTTCAACACCACCATCAGCCTTTTTCGTTGACATGGATTTGCTTCATTGTGAGTGATACGGATCATTCAGCCAGCTACTGGTACCGTAGTAGCTCATTCATCAAGCATCCAACCAATGTTCTCGTTTCAGAGAGGTTGCTCCTTGGCTACTAGTAGTACAGTTCTTCTGTTGGTGCTTGCATTGTTTCCCAGTTCAACCTTCTCTTGGACAACGCCTTGTTTCTTGGAGGGTCGAGGCTCCGCCACTGCGAGTCCAATATTACTCAACATGTCCACAGACAACAAAGATACGGCTAGTAAAAAGGTCCGAATACTGGGCGTCTGTGGTGGAATTGGATCTGGAAAGAGCAAAGCATGTGAATTGCTAGTCTCGGAATTGGGGTGTGTGGCTCACATTGGTGAGTTACGCAGTCAGTTTTGTTCTCTTTTCTTTCACACACGTGCATGTTACATAGAAACATCAGGACCGAACTGACTATTTTTCTCGCCATTCTGTTTGTTTATACTCATATATTGATGATCATTATATCAGAGGCCGACTCGATTGCTCACAAGGTGTACCAGCCAGGAAGCCAAACCATCAAGGATGTTGTCGAACGATTCGGGACCGATATTTTGCAAACAGGAAAACCAAAAGGAGAAGAAGAGATTGATCGGAAAAAGCTAGGTGCCATTGTCTTTAGTGATCCAGACGCCATGGCTGTGAGTGCATACATGACATACTTGATTCATTCGTTCATTGATAAACTCTTCTCTCACCCTCGCCTCTGATTGCTTTGATATTGATTGCGTTGATTGCAGACACTGGAACGAATTGTATGGCCCCATGTCCGCACTAAAATACTCGCCAGGATTGAGGAAATCAAACAAGAACAACAAAACGAAAGCAAGGGCAATAATAATGACGACAATCACCAACAACCAGCCACTATCGTATTGGAATCAGCCGTACTCCTGGATGCGGAATGGGAAGACTTGTTGGATGGAATCTGGCTAGTGCGGGTACCGCACACTGTGGCCATTCAACGACTGGTACAATACCGAAACTTTTCCGAGGAAGACGCCCAAAAACGGATTGAAGCACAGCAGACACGACGGGGGATTGGGAATGCAGACGAAGAGGTCGAAAAGGGCGTTGTCACGGCAATCATTGAAAACACGGGTGAGGTAGAGGAGCTCCAGAAATCGTTGCAAGAGAACCTCCATAGCGCCAAGAGTTGGAAGTAACATGCAAAATGGCAACGGAACAAGCAACAATCGACCATTAAAAGGACCGATTGAGCAATCCTTCCGCTAATTGGCAGCATGTGTAATTATCGAATTATAGATATATTATTGTTCTTCTATCATTGAGAACTATTCCTTCCATAATTATCATAGCGTTACCGCATCCAGCAGAACAGCGACGCCAGCGTCAACGTCGTTGTCAATACCAATGCCCTGGAGGACAAGGACGGCCTTGCTTCACTAATCTCGCTTGTCTCTGGGGCCTTGTCATTGAGAGATTCTCCACCGGCAGTACTGTCGACACCTTCCTCCTCCTTGGCTCCTGGATTGGCCTGCTGAGTAGTGATACCAAACGCGACACCTTGACCATGCCCCAAGGTCGAGGAGACCACTGGTATGGATATCGTGGGTCTTGTTGGGGCGGATGCCACCGGTATGGGTATTGTGGGAGTTGGGTCGTCGACAGGACTCGTTCGTGGTGATGTGATCACTGCAGCACGAGGAACCTCAATGGGCGTACACCCGAAAACAGAAGAACCGTCATGATGTCTGGTTTGAGACAGGCCGAACCCCGACAACAGGGGCATGGTGGGGGGCATCAGGGGTCGCTCATCACCACCCATGGGGCTCTCCAGCGTATCGCTTGCGTCGATAGTGATGTCGTTGGGGTCGTTAAAGGCCCCGGTGTCACAATTTTGGTCGTCGACCTCAGCCCATGAGCATTGCGGTCCGTTCAAGTCTTCTGTTGGTGGGAACTCAATCCTGTCGGGCGTCTGTTCGGATGGCAAGCTGTCGCGGCTCAAACCATCCCGCAGATAAACAATGGCCTCGGTTCCCGGAGTGGACGCTCCCGTACTCGACTCGCTTCTGTACGAGTTTGTTACCAGCATCAATCCGAGGGGCGGCTCCCCAGAGTCATCGTCGGTCCTATCTTCCACCTTGATACTTTGTATTGTTTGTCCAGGATAGATGTCGTAGGACGCCGCACGCAGTGCTGGCATTGGGAAGTCGACCCAAATCAAGTCATTTTCGTCTTCAGATGAAGCGTCGGTACTGACGATGATTCCGTCGTCGTTGAAGGTGATAGCTTCAAATCGCACACCCAGCTGTCCTCGGAAATCGGTGATGCCAAGGTCCTCGGAGCATGCTCGCAGAATCGTGTTGGAGCTACTCGTGCTGTGATCAGGAGGAAGACTGACAAGAAAAACAAATGTAGTGAGTACAAGGTGTTGAGGACAACGAAAAGGCGACCCGCTCCAACACCCCACTTACCCTGTGCACTCTGTGTCATTCGTACGAGCGTCTACAACAAGGCACTCCTGGGCCAAAGCAGTGTTGAAGAGGAAACGATCAACCTCACTGTCTCCATCGATGTCAATGTCAACGCCATAGATTTGTGTGACCAGGCGCCCACTCTTCTGTTCCCATGTGTTGAAGGCGAACTCGACAAGATGGGTACACCCAAATTCGCCCACTTCCAGGACGCGATATCCGACATAGCGCAGGTCATTGGGAGCGATCTGCTGCCCAAAGCCGCTCTCTGGATCATCTTCGCTCTGCAAAACCAACTGAAACGCATCGATCTGTGCCATTCCCGCTCCGTTGTTCGTCAGGTCCACCGCCACGTCCATTGCCCCGCCACCACCGAAGATTGGGATGACAGCTTCCGCGCTCGTCACATCTGCGGCTTGGCGAATGATCGCAGCAAATGGCAAGCTAATGTCACCCCCGGTTGCTGTCAACACGATGAAACCTCCCAGCTCGTGAATATCCAGATTGGTGGCGTTGAGGCTGGACCTTCCCGCGGATGTGAGGTGGTTTGGTGGGGATCGAGTGGCATCAATGGAAAACGTCACTTCTACGAACGCCTCGTTGTTGCAGGCACCGGCGAGGACAACCTCCGATGTATTCAACTCTATCTGCATTGCGTCGATGTACGGATGGTTGGGATCCCTCATAACGTAGCTGACTCGGAATGTCTTTGCGTTGTTTGAGAGGTTGATTACCTTGATTGTTCTTGTGAAAGTCATATCATTGGCAGCATTGACGAACCCCAGACTGATAGAAGGCTGCACGTCCTCGACACAGTAAGCCCATGCATCCGCTTCCAAAGTCTTCTCGACCTGCAGTTCCCCAGCTCCACTCAAAGTGACAGGGCTCAAAGCCGTAGAATCATTGTGATACCTGACACTCCTCTTTGCATTGTTCATTAACAGTGATTTAACTGCGAATGGGCTGCAATCGGGGCATCTTTCCAAGATGAGAGCCACCGCACCAGTCACAAGCGGGGCAGAGAATGAGGTTCCTTGGATGTCCCTATACCTGGAGGTTCCAGTGCCGGCGGCAGCAAGAGTGAGCCCTGATGGTGCAACAAGGTTCGGCTTTAACATGCTTCCTTCGCCAGGGCCCCGGGAGGAATAATTGGCCATTACCCCAGCATCAATGGTACCTGGATGCCCAGTTGCACCAACACTAATGGAAGAAGGCGCCGCTGAAAGACCACCCGCGACATACGGGAGATTGCCAGAATTGCCAGCAGATGTCACTGCGACAACCCCATACTCGTTGACGACTGCTTCCAGTGCAGAGGAGACGAAGTTGTAGAAGGGAGAAACCCAAGCAACTCCCAGGCTGAGGTTGATAATATCAACTTTACCTTCCAAGCTATTGTCGCCTTTTGGGTCCAGGGCAAATTCCAAACCCCTAATGAGCGAGAAGGCAGGGCAAGCCATGGAAACAGAGCACACTTTGATGGCAACCAGTTTGACACCCGGTGCCACTGTCAGAATAGCATCAGAGACAGCCGTGCCATGGCCAAATGAATCAATGGGGTCCTCATCAGGAACTGGCCGAGTGATGAACTCCCCAACAAAATCATAACCATCAATCACGGTCTCTGTTGGGAATAACCCCTCTCTCAACCGATTGGCTCTGGAGTAAGGACCCAATCCGTATGCTTCTTGATAGGCATCTTGGGTCCCCTCTCCTCCAAGGACCTTGTGGGTATAATCAATTCCACTGTCCAGAACCCCCACAGTCACTCCCTTTCCACTAACTCCACAGAATGCTCTGCGGGCTTGGAAAGCTCCAATGTGTTCGGCGGCGGCAAAGACATCCAGCTGGAGGCTGCCGTGGGGCATGACCTCGACGACGTCACCAATACCGAGAATAGACCCCTCGACATGATGTTTATTGCCATCTTCTGATGCAGGGAGTTGGACATAGATAGCATTGACCAGCTTTTGCGAGTTGGACATCAAAGAGCTGCCAGGGAACATCTTTTGGATTTCGGCAAAGACTCGATCTTGTTGAGTCTGGACCAGGCCAGCACAGCCTGGGCATTTAAGCAATGGCGTTTCTGATAGTGTGACAATCCATTGATTTGCTGGTTCCTGCTGCTCTTCCTGGAGATTTCTCGAATAGTTGTTTTCTTTATGTGCAGTTGCGTTGAATGCACGTCGTGTCTTCTTCATGGTCTGTAATTCTGATCTTAAGGTCTCCTGAACCAAACGACGGCGCCTCTGGACGCTTTCGTTTGTTTGGGTTTTGCGAGGCTTCTTCCTCAGCGTCGATGCATTGGTAGATTCGGTCCAACAGGCCACCCCCAAGACAAGGAGCAGTGCAGCAAGGAATCTCATTATTGCGAAAGAAGTACGAAATTTGTTTTCCAAAGCAAGTACCGGTAGCGAGAGTGAATGGACTCTGATTGATTATCTTTTTATGGTATCGTTCTCATCCCACCAAGACCGACAAGGAGCGAGGGGGTGCAATCGTTTCTCGTTAGTGGTTGCGAGAGCACCCACAGCATCATACCAGACATGGATTTGGTTCGGCTAGTACGGTAGCAAGCTGAAGAAAAAGGCAAGGAGATGGATGAGATGCCCATGTTGAAGGCTAAACACGTACGAAGCCACTTTCTCTCAGTCGTGGTCATGGTTCGTTTATAAGAGAAGTACACTTTTTAACATCGGCGTTTGTTATCCAAGGAAAAGCAACATCTACAGAGGTTGGCTTCACCGTGGATAAGGGAGTAACACAACCCTGTAAACTTCGGCTAGTTTCGAATTGGCCAGGACTGCCGAATGTGTCGGTGAATTTTGGCAGCTGGTGGTACAACACCGTACGGACGGTACCGTTGCTTCCGTAGCCGTGAAAATGAAAGGAAGCTGGGAAGGTGTGAAGCTGCAAGGTCTGAAAGTAAAGCTTCCCGAGCATCGACAGGTGATCCCCATACATAGAAGGGATCGCGACCTGCACGAACAATGCCTGGAGCGGTTCACATGTAAAACATTGTCTGTTGGCCAAACCGGTGGGCTTTATAGCATATCTTTAGAAAGGCACCTTGCCAATCTGTCTGGCAATTGTGGAATGAGATCAAATGCCATCAAAAGCTACCCATTTATGTCTCCGTGGATCTTGCAAAGCCAAACCAGCCATTGGCCCCCATAATGGTCCTCACTTTCTTGCCCCTGATCCCACAGAACCTAGTCCTGAATTTGGACTGTTCTTTGCTTAAGCCTGGCCCCGGCTGGCATCCGTAGCTAATTTCCCTACTCTAAACCCCCGTTACTACTAATGTCAAGCCGGTGCTGACTTACCTACGCTTTGGTGTGGATCGGGACACCTGGCCATCATGCAGGCTGCACCGGTATCTGCAGTACCGGTATCTATCTTGAAAGGAACAACATCAGCTCAACAGAAAAGCACCACTGAGGTGCCAAATATTGCTCAGCCTAGACCAGCCGTACCATCATTCAGAAAGCCACCAACCTCTCCACACCACCAATCTGGGCGCTCCAAGACAGTTTTGCCTTGGTTCTTTCGTTCCATTCTCGGGGTGAATAAAAACTATCGGACGCACACTACTTCTGGATCTTGTGGGTGAGTCAGCGTTCGCCGCAAAACCGAATGGCACCATGGCGCTGCATGGTGGTACCGCACTTCGTTATTCATTAGCACTTCCAAAGAATCATTACTGAGTACTAGCTAGTACAGTACAATCATAGCAGAGGATAAAGGCTACAGTACATATTAGTAGTGAAACTGGTCTGAACAAGCGAAGATGAGAGTAGTCAGGAGTGGATCTTTGACTTACTTGCGGAGCCTTAGCTCTGCCATTTTGATGGCCACAACGTCGAAATCGTTCTCTGCAAGCATCACGACGTTGGTTCATCCCGCCGCCACCAAGATTGAAATCCCACAAGACACGTTGGACGCCATTGACGACTTGGAACCGAAATCTTTGTGGTCTCAGTTTGCCGTTCTGTCATCGATTCCTCGTCCTTCCAAACAAGAAGATGCCGTCATTCAATACATTAAGGATTTTGCGGACCATCACAATCTAAAGTGGAAACAAGATGCCGTGGGAAATCTGGCCGTGTTTCATCCTGGATGTGGCACCGGCCAAGCGGCACCTCCTGTCGTGCTGCAGGGACATGTCGATATGGTGACCGAGAAGAACAGTGACAAGGTTCACAATTTTGAAACGGACCCCATTCTTCTTCGGCGCTTCCAAAAGGCATCGGAAAACTGGTTGGGTGCGCAAGGGACCACTTTAGGTGCCGACAATGGTATTGGTGTGGCAGCGGCACTGGCCCTCTTGCAGACTCCCACAACCGATACTAGTAGTAGTAGTCGACCCATGCCACCACTGGAGGCACTGTTTACCATTGACGAAGAGACGGGGCTAACTGGAGCCACAGAACTCAATGCTCAGGAACTGGGCCTTACTGGAACCACCATGCTCAACCTAGACACGGAGGAGTGGGGGGAATTGTACGTGGGTTGTGCCGGTGGTGGTGAATCGACGTTGACACTGCCATTGGAAAGATCATCAGATGATGTACTTGAAAACGATGGTGAATGGAAGCTCGTCGAATTGAAAGTGGACGGACTCATGGGAGGACACTCTGGTATCAACATTCACGAAGGGAGGGCCAATGCAGTTCTATTGTGTGCTGCCGCAACCCAACAAGCCCTCCAGCATGAAGGGGTCCATCTTGTTTCTATTACTGGAGGCGACAAACACAATGCCATTCCCAGAGAAGCCAGAGCCCACTTGCTCGTTTCCGGCAAAGATGCCCAAGCAGCTGTCCAAAAAGTTGCGGAAACCAGTCAGTCTGCTGCAAAGGCAGAGTACGGTGTGTTGGAATCGAATTTACGTGTTGTTGTTGTTGCTACAGACGACGGCGATGAATCAAGCGACTCGTGTCTTAAACCATTGAAAAAACAATCCGCCAGCCGCCTTTTATCCATGTTGCTTTCATTGCCGCATGGTGCCATCAAGTTTTCACACTCGATTCCTGACTTGGTGGAAACATCCAACAATGTGGCATCCCTAACAATGGACGATGATGACAAGGCCACCATTCTGTGTTCGACTCGTTCTTCCATCGCCACGGCACTGGAATCCACCAGAGATCGGCTGACCGCAGTGGCCTCGCTGGCTGGAGCCACCATCGAAAAGACACCACCGTATCCTGGTTGGAATCCAAACATGGAGTCTCCAGTGCTTCAAATGGCCAAAAGCTTGCTCTCGCAGCGACTCAATCGGACGCCTGGAATCAAGGCAATTCACGCAGGATTGGAGTGTGGGTTGCTCATTGAAAAGATGGGTGGCAATGTAGATGCTCTGAGCTTTGGGCCCACCATTGAAGGCGCTCACTCTCCGGATGAAAGTATTCACGTTGACACCGTACCTCCATTCTTTGATTTGGTGCAGGATATCCTAGCCGAGCTGGCCGAGAAACGGGCATAATGCTTGGCTTATTCCATCTATCATAGCAACTACAATAGATTTTGGAAGATTTTTGTAAAGGAAACTTCCATTAGATGACGGCATCAGTTAGTTAGGTACTTGACCGTCTTGACCATGTTTCCCTAGCACAAAAAATTGCACTGATTTGGCTCCACGGGGTGAGCAGAATGCCGTATCAGCATCGAAAAATCTCCAACGGAGCAACCGCTACCGGTAGTCTAGCTAGATCATTCTTCCAGAACCTTGCCATCTTGGTCTGGCCGAACATTTCATAACTTGGAACCTTCAATCAGAATTGCCTTCATTGGGACGTTCGGTACCAGTTTGGACTGGTGTCGGGATGGATACAGGCGTCGCAGAATGCATCAGGGTGGTGCAAGAAGAAAACTGAGACAACTCCTGTGGGAGTCAAAGCGATGACTGTCAACGCGGCAGAAGCGCGAGTAGATTTTGCGTCGTCCCAAGAACAGCTAAGAAACCCAAGAATCACAAGACCTCGGAAGTCCTACAGAGCATCAGTCCTCATCCTCAAGCTCACAAAACAAAAACACAGAAAGATACTGAAACCCAACAACAGGCACCAAAAGCAACAACTTCTTACTCGTAGCCTACAACATACACCATGTCTCGCTCCAGAAATTCATATCAAAGAGTTAGAGCCGTCTCGCTTCATCCTCGAGCTTCATACCATGATGCATTCTTCGGCCAAGAGGAGAAGACACAACAAGAGACCACAAAACCATCAAATCGGCACAGAAGAATTCGAACCGTCACACTGCTTCCAGGAACCTCATTCCATGATGCGTTCTTCGGCCAAGATGACACTACCCGAGAGAACTTTGATCAAGAGAAAGCTATTGCTGAGATATGCCATCCTTCCAACCAGAGAAGAACAAGACAGAATAGCTCGTCATCCATGAAGCAAGGACGGCCCGTCGTCCCTAGATATGGCGTGTTCTAGAGGACAGCAAGGAGGCGGTGAAAACCCAGGCTTACATATTTTATAGCAATTAAGCTGCAGCTAATTCATATCCAATCGAGATAATGTATCAACCCAAAACTGATAGTCTACATATAGCTAGCAAAACGCCCCATCCATGACACACAAAAATGTAGAAGTCGAAGTGGGATCCCTAGTGTCGACGGGAATACCGGTACCGGCAGCTGTACCCCCGTGGAATTGTGGAAAAAACAAGCTCATGCAAGTAGCATCCATCCGATTGCAACGAGGATTGGTATGCTGTAGAATGTTGTTCGTTGAAAGCCTTGACTTGATGTTGTCTCAACCTGGACACCTTTGTCTTCCCTTGTTGGCTTTGCTCGTTCCAGATCAGATGGTAGCATTGCTGATGGGCGGGGGGCCATCGGTGGCGTGAATGTCGGCCCTTCTGTTGTCGATCTATCTGTTGCCGACAATGGTGGATTAACCCCTGCACCATCGAGATGTTGATTTGACTCAACTGAAAGCACGACAATTGTGGGGTTCAGAGTCGATGCAGCACCGTCATTTGCGCTTGGAATTTGTGTTGCTTGTACTTGTAGCTCATCAAACTGGACTGAAGAAGGAACTGGCGTCGCTATTGGTGGCTCAGTGCTTGGTAGAGCCGTAGAACTGTCGCTAGGAGATCCACTTGGCACAGTTGATGGCCATTCGCTGGGAACAATGCTTGCCTGTAACGATGGTTGGTCGCTTGGAGTAGATGAGGGTGGCATGGACGGTAAAGCGGTTGGAGGGGTGGATGACGGAGATCTTGTGGGGACGGAGGCTCGGGGGGTCTCTACGAGCGGACAAGAGGGACGGTCCTCTGTCTCATCATTGTTGGATTGTTGGAGCAGGTGGAAACTGAAACCATCTTTTGGTCCCTCACGGCTATTAGGAATAGTGAAGGCTTCCACAGCGCTGTTGACAAGAGTAAACCCCCCAGTCAAATCTTCTGAACATTGTTGAGGTACCCGATCCCAAGAACAAGACGGACCCTCTAGATTCGAGGCAGGTGGGATGATCAGCACATCCTCAGTCTCCTCCTCGTATATTTCGAGTCTGTTGCTGTTCGACCCTGAGAGCAGTATTATTGTCTCAGAACTTGCCACCGCAGCGCCAGTGCTGGTGGGTGTTCTGTAAGCATTCGTTAATAACATCAAGCCAAGAGGGAAAGCACCATTTGATGTGCCAAAGTCTCCACCAACGAAAATTGACTCCAAAGTCTCGCCGGGACCCACGTCATAAGATGGGGCAAACATCTCAGCATCTGGAAACTTGACAATAGTCGCATATGGACTGACATCTGTTGTTTCCGACTCTCCATCGAATTGAATTGAGACTACTCGGGCCTGCATAATCATCTGGCCGGGCTGGGTGATGCCCAAATCGTCTGAGCAGACTCGAAGAACTACAGTTGAGGAAAAGGTGTGGTGGTCAGCCAGAAAGCCAGAGCAAAAGACATCTCCACTTCGTGCGTCTCGCACTAAGATCTCTCCCGGTCCGCTCGTATGAACAGAACCAACTGCTGAATTGAAGATGTAATAGTCGACAGTGTGATCCCCGTCAACATCGAGCTGAACTTCAAACATAGATTCGAGAAGACGATCAAGTGCTTCCCAGGCCTGGAACGCCCACTCGAATAGGTATGTGCAGCCCTCTGCTTGATCTTCGGATGGAGTCAGGACACGGTAGCCTACCATCCTCATGTCAATCTTTTCATGCGGGTCACCGTAACTTGCTTCTTTATTGTCTTCTCCAAGAGAAATAAGTTGGTAGCTATCAATCTGGCTGACACCCGCACCGTGGTTTGTAAGCCCTATCGAGATCTCTGAGGGCCTACCAAAGTACTGGAGATTGGAGTTTTCAACTGTTACATTGGCAGCGCGCCGGAGAATTGTCATAAAGGGTAAGCTAATGTTCGCTCCAGCTTCGCCAGAGGCGATGACAACATGCCCAGAAAACTCGTTGATGTCGAGTGTTGAAGTAGGGTCGTTGGCTCTAGAGCCAGTTGATGTCATGTGGTTCTAAAAGGTGCAAAACGCAAAAGTTGAGCGGCATGGTGACATGATGCGGTGGTGACAGCCAATTGCACTTACCAGAGGTGCTTTGCTCGCAACAAATTTGAACAGAACCGTGACATCGATAAAGCTTGTGGCGCTACATTCGTCTGTGTTGGCGTGAAGCGTCGGAACGTGCTCGAATTCGACTTCCAAGGCTCCCGAGTCCGCCTTCTTTCGGTCTTGGAATTGACTTGACAGTGTGAAGTTGTGATTGTAGTAGGCCAGGTTATGAATTCGTAGGTTTCGTTTGATCACCATATCCGAAGCAGCGTTGACGACGCCCAAGTTGATTGCAGGTTGTACATCTTCCAGAGAATAAGCCCAGAAAGAGGCATTCAGAGTCTTGAACACTTGCAACTCTCCCGCTCCCATCCAAGATACAGGCGCACCGGTGTCATCGTCAGATGTATATCGCACATTGGGATATGCATTGTTCATTACTAGCGATTTCAACGAGAACGGAGAACACCTCCCAGGACCGCACTTTTCAATCAAAAGAGCTATTGTCCCAGCCACAATCGGAGCTGAAAAGGATGTTCCTGTCACAGCAGCATAGCGTCCTGTTCCCGACCCAGCTGCTGCCAAGGCTAGTCCCGACGGAGCACTAAGATCCGGTTTTATCATGGCATTGAAGCCAGGACCCCGCGATGAATATTCTGCCATTCTAGGACCAGCATGTTGCAGCTGTCTCTGAAAGTCAAACTCGCTGGGATGGACGGTTGCACCAACGCTTATTGCTGCAGGTGTCACAGACGCAAAGCCAGACACAAAAGGAATATTGAAATGGTTGCCCATTGCCACCACGGGCACAACCCCCAAAGCAGCTCTGCAGTACAGGTAAGGAAGGTAAGACAATGCAACCCAAGCTCGTACACTCCAACGAACGACTTATTACGTACATTGATTCCAACATGGTGGAAATGACATCGTAGTATGGAGAAAACCACTGAAGACCCAAGCTCAAATTGATAATGTCAACTGGGTTGAGCTCCCCATCTCCATCTGGGTCCAAAGCATATTCCAATCCCAACGAAATGGCAAAGTCGGGACATGTCGTTCCCGAAGTTGTACACACTTTCAAGGCCAGGAGCTCAACATTGGGGGCCACTTGGAGAATTGCATGACCTACGGCAGTACCGTGGCCGGGAGTTCCATCGATTGGATCAGAGTCTGGCAACGCATCTCCCTGTTTGGAATCCTCGTCATGTACAAATCCTTCACCAAGAAAGTCTTTTCCGTCCACCACCACACGGGTTGGAAAGAGGGAAGAATCCTCGTCAATGATTGTGTTTTCCTCGGCATCAATGCCGGACCCATACGCAGCTTCATAGGCCTCTGGGGTTCCCGGTCCTCCCAAGAGAAAATGTGTGTAGTCCATTCCACTGTCCAGGACGGCAATCCTCACATTCTTTCCACTGACACAAAACTTATCCAAGGCATCGCTTCCCCCCAAGTAATCTAAGGCCTTGTCCACTCCTACCCTTCCAAAGGAGCTTAGTTGGTAAGTCTCTTGTGGAAAAGCTTTCTCTACCCCCTCTATTTGACCGACAAACTCCAGGATCATAGCCTGAGCTCTCAGCAGGCTGATACTGGTGTTGCCCATTTCGATGGTTGTCCAAATGCGAACAAAGAGGGCGTTCTTCAACTTTTGTGTGGCAGCCACCAGTTCCACTCGTTGAAAGCTGGCTGTAAGATTGGCCATGATCATCTCTTGTTGCAACACCAGATCTTGTCGACATGACGAGCAAAAGAAGCTAGGTTCCACAGTTCCCACAATGGTGATAGGGACAACCGTTCCTGTTTCAGTACTATTATCGCTTGTTTGGAACTGAAAATCCAGGTAGTTGTCTACCCAAGACTCTGTGAGTCTTCGCCGTTGCGGTTTAGGTGCTGTTTGTCGCAGATTCCTTCTTTGTTTGGACTTATCTTTCTTCTCTTCTAGCTTTGCATAAGGAAGGCCCCGATAAAAAGCGTCTTGGTCTGCGTTTGAGATTGGAGAAGTAAGCTGGATTCGACCCTTCCCAGGCTCCTCTTGTGTCTCCATGGCAGAAGAGATGATGCCAAAAATGGCCAAACCTATCAGTGCTGCCAAACTATACCTCATCTTGCCTTTGTGTTGATTGCTTTGGCTCCTAACTAATAAAAAGCTATCGTCTTTTGAAACAGTGGAGTGCTACCACTAGTCTAGTATTACAGGAGCACCTCTCCGACAATTGTTTGTCAATCGTCAGAACAAGGGCCTGTGATGATAGCTGCTGCGATGAGTTTTGAAGCGAAGGGAATTTTGTGAGGCTCCCACGGGCAACCTTCAAAACATTTTCGAAAAGGTGCTCTAAAAGATTCGTTGGAAGCAGCCGGTGCGGTATGGTACCTAAGGCTGAAGCAATAGGATAATACACGAATGAACGGGCGAAGGAGCTCCTCTCACGGTTTTGATCGTTCGAGGGACCGTTGCATTCAGTGCTGACCACTGGTGACGTGCCGAAGGGCAGGGATGGGTATGGTACCGGTACCGGTACCTGGTACCTGGTACCACCGGTATGTCATAGATGTGCAGGGCCAATACCGTAGGTAGCCTCCTTTACCCTACGGTATCTGTGCTCATTGCGTTATTGTTTGCGTCCTCCAATGGCTTCACGAAGCTGTGTTTTCTGTGCAAACTGCTGTTCTCTCAGGCTTCTTGAGAGCCCATGGACAGCCAATCTCGTTAGCCAATTTTAAGGAGGCAGCTTGATCACCAACCATAGAGTTGACTGGTTTGCAATCTTAGCTTATTTGGTGGAGGTCATCCCTCCAGAGTAAATGATTCATTGTCAGGTGCAAGCAGGTCTGGGGGCCCAAGGTTGGGCAGGGGTGGGGTCTAGACATGGACCACAGGCAAGTCCAGGAGTAATGGTAGATCTATTTGTGGGGCCTGGTGTATGTCCTCGAGTAGGTTGAAGTGTGAGACCTGGCAGTGGACCAGGTGTGGGACTAGGAGTAGGTTGGAGTTGGGTCATGGGCAGGTCCAAGTTTTAGGTCCTGGAGTATGGCCTGAAGAGGGACTTGTGGTAAGTAGAGGAGCAGGTCCTGTTCCTATGCAGATTCTATGCTGACGTAAAGCTTGGGGTTGAGTGTGATGTTTGTCAAAATATGAGGACCAGAAGTGGGGAACTGTGCATAGATCCGGGGAGGGGTACTGCTGGTCCTCAAGCTGGTCCAGGTCCTAGAGTTGGACTATTGCAAATCCTTGAATAGATCATTGTGTTGGACTTGCTGTAGATGGACCAGATGTGAGACCTGGAGATGAACCTGGAGTTGGTCCCTTTGTGAGGCCTGGAGATGGAAAGGGGTAAGTCTAGCTAGGTGCACCGGTACCGGTAGATCCTACTCTGCAGTGTTGGGCCTGGTGTAGGTCCAGGTGTGGGACCAGCAGTGAGGCCTTGAGGTCTGAGAGCAGGTCCTGATGCAGGTCCTGGTTGTCTGGAGGATTGATCAGGCAATTGTCCTGGAGAGCTTTTGGAGTTGGTTGGATGCGAGGCCAGAAAAATAATGTCATTTTAGTTGTCGTCAATGAGTGTTGATACAGCTCTTGATGGCTTAGCTTGTACCGGTGGAACTCGTTTTCGCTTCAGTCGCTGGGACGCTGGGACTGGCATCTGGTTGTCCCAAAATTTGCGGTGTTCTGTTCACGAATGCTGGGATCTTCCGCCCGAACTGCATGCCCCCAATCAAAAAGCGATGACCATAAAATTGACGCACGGGAAATAGCGAAACACAATCAGAATATCAGAATCGGCTCCATCAGCAAGCACCCACCATGTTGGGACTGGAGACTATCAATTATCGCAAGACTTTGGAAGGTGAATATCTGTACAACAGAACGAAGAAGAAGATGAGACGAAAGTTCCAGTCGATACTGGTTGGTTCCATTATCGCTTCTGCTACCATTGTGGGAACTGTGACAGCATTCGTGGCGATCCGACAACCAGGTACCTCAGTATGTCTCTGGACCAACCAAAGGCCCTGCCGTCCATCTGTACTATCACAAAAGAAGGCAACACAACCTCCTGCTAGAAGGCAGGAACAGCAACAGAAAAAGGCAGCTTCTATTCAGTCCAGCTCGTCCTCCTCGGCTACCCCTGCTTCCAACACTGCCTCCACTACGGGTACTCCCGATTCCACCCCTATGACGTTATTCGCCATGGACCCTTCCGCCTCTGCCTCTGCTGCAGAAACTATTGTTCTGAGCGACTATACCGGTGCTGCTTCCGCCTTGTTCAACAATATGAAGACACCCGCTTCCATCCTGGCCGCGGGAATGGTATCCTTGGGCTTTCTGGCTCCTTTTCGACAATGGACCGACGTGGAGCAACTTCATGACCCAGGGCTGTACACAACCATTGTACGCGCCAAACGAGCCTACATTCTCGTGACTCTTGTTTCCTTTTCCAGTGAACTCCTCGCCGTGATTTGGTCGACAGTAGCTGTGAACCAGTTGACCGAGACCGTAGTGGCACCCTCGGCGACGGTCTGGGCACTCTTGGAAAGAGACTTTGATCTGGCATGGGCAGCGACCAACTCGCACTTTTGTCTCGGATTGCTCGGGTTCATGTACATGATTGGGATTCGAGGATACGTCATGCTCCTCGTCGAGGGAGCCTCTCAAACACTCATTGCAGCCGCCTTGACGGGTGTCTCTTCGGCACTCTGCCTCATGGTCAGTGTCATTAATCGAGGTGTCGCTTCGGGGGGAGGTGAAGGAGTGGGATACGGACAGAGTATTCTCGATCTATTTGCGCACTACATCGTGCTGCTCTATCAGCAAGCGACAAATTCCAATTCTTATGGGCCGTTGGAAATGACCGCCATTGTTCTCCAAGTATCTTCAATCTGTCTGGTCATGATTACTGTCTTGAATACGCTCGCTCCAAAAAACAAGGATACTACAACCAACAAAACCGCTGAAGTGGCAAACACAAACAAAAGCGCATCAGACCCCAACAGCAACAAGTACGTCAAGGGAGACAGTACAACTCCCACGGTATCATCTGAAGTGTCTCAAGAAGATAACTTTAGCGACGACTTGACCGCCACTTCCGTTGCGTCCAGCATGATGCAAGAGTCTCCAATGCGGCTCCAGCAATCACAACAATCCAGCAACCAAGGTTACGCACAAACCGACCGCGTGACCAGTGTTTCGTTTGCCTCCAATAGCCAACTCGCTAGTAGCCCGCCTGCTTCTCCTTCCAAGAATAGTACCCCCGATAAACCAAGACAACCAAAGAGAAAAAAGCAAGAGGCCAAACTCCAACAGTTACGCCAAACTCGAAGCGAGGATGACCAATTGGTCGATGGATTCCGGACCGAAATGGAAAGTGACATTGATGCGGGGAATCGGCTGCTGCAGGAAATCGGTGGACCTCCACTCCCATTATCGCCCATCTTTGATAGCTTCGATGCGGTGAGAGAAAGGGACGAGGAATACGATGATGACGATGGCGATGACGACAACAATCGTTTCGGTCTAGGGGACTGCAAATCCCTGTAGGGAAGGGTGCAGTTCAATCAGTTCTTGTTTTCATTATTTTAATTCAATAGCTAGCTACAATTCATCTCATGAGAGCAAAAAGCCCCAAGGAAGCACAGCTACTGTTAGCTCCCAAGGTGGATCTTCTCAAACTTGATTTTCACTGTTTTTGGGTACCCAGTATCCCACCAAGAAGGATCCTCTTGGAGTCCTCGATGGATACAATGATACTACTGAAGAACCAATCCATCTGGATCCTGCAGGACTGTTTTGTTTTGCATGTCATGATCGGATGCTCTCCTAACAGAATGGCGTGGATTGACTTTGAAAACTAGAACAACATCGCAGTGCTGGAAATTGCATAATTGAATCTATGACAGATTGTTGCTCTAACTCAATAGGGTTTTTGAATCAACCACGTTGGATTTTTCTCTTGTGTTGTTTTGATATTCAAGTTGTGTTTCTTTGCAAAAGCTTCCACTGCCCCCCGTGCAGACCTGGGTTGATTACTCCCATTTTCACACTTGGTGGGCCAGTCAGACCCCAGTCGATCCATCACGTATTGTTCATCCACGAAATCATGTCCTGCCATGATCCCACCTGGTCGCAATGTGGGCCAATAGTGGTCAATATCTTCTGCTATGGCACAATAATCGGAGGCATCAATATAGACATAGTCAAAGTAGCCCTTTTCAAACTTCTTGGCAGCATCTGTGGATCTCATGACGTAAAAATCAGTGATTTTTTCGTAGGGCTCTAGAAGTTGCCGGGCATTGTCCAGATGTTCTATTCTATGGATATTGGTATCAGGACCCGATCCTGCTTCACTGCAAAATGATAAGATGATAATTCCAATGAGTACAAATAGGGCAAAACACATTCCTTCAAAGGGCATTGTCCACTTACTCGCCCCAGAGACCAACCAGCGCATACTTTTCGCATGATTTCCAAGTTTCCAAAGTCCTTCGAGCCAATAGTCCTCGTTGAACACCAACTTCAGCACCTCGCTTTAATTTGAGGAGCTCTAGATGTTTATGCATGTCAGTTCGTGCCAGTAAATCAGGCCAATCCGACAGCAGCGGTTGTGGCTTTTCCCACCAATTCTGGGACGCGGTAGTAGCCATAGCTGCGGTAGCAGTTGCCACAGTAGAAGTAGTTGCCGGTGATGCAGAAGTTGCTGCTGATGTCACAGTTGCAGGCGGTGCAATCTGGCCTCGATGCTGAAGCTGTTGAACGAACACAACCGCAAACAGTGCCATAGTGACAAATGTGTGCAGTGAAGGTAGGGTACATTTTCTCCCTCTTGATCCACCATTGGCCGCCTGTGTTAAGCGTAATTTCCGTCTGCTGGGACGAACCATGGTGATGCCTTGAATGCTCGTATGTGAGTGTTTGAGAGACGAAAAAATAAAAAATTGTGAACCTTAGTTTTGGGCATGTTCGTTCCTTCCTCACCCGCCGCCACATTCCTCTAGATAACTTGCTCCCTTACCCTTCTGTTTAGGCTCTCTAGTCGTGGTACCCTTCGCCAGCTATGATATTTAACTTCTCAAACTCTGCTGGTGTCCAGACATGCTTGGTAACTACATTGAACTGGTATGCCGGCTGTCTACATAGATTATTGAGTAGGGTGAGCCACTACTATAGTAGTACAGAAGCTCACGGGTGAGGCAAAACTGGAAGGTGATGAGTGAAAATTTCAATCGCAGTAGCACCGCCGTCGTGTTTCTCTCCAAAGCCGCTAATGCAGTATCTTTTGATAAGAGAATGCCACCAAAGGGGGTAACACTCGATGGAAGTGGAATTTTTGAGGCCGGGCATTGCTCCATTGCGAATACATGTACGATAGCGTCGAGCATGGACACGGACATCACCAAGAGCTTTGGGGCGCTGAAGTTGTCGTCCTCGGGTCCCTCTGCGTCTCGAGGCAATCTGCTGGAGCCTTTTTGTTTCAATGACTTTTTCAAAAAAGGAAGCGCCGGAAGAGCTGTTTTTACGGAGTACATTGTCCCCTTCCTTACCCTGGACGATCTTGTGAGCGGTTCGTCCACTTGCAGGCAGATGAACGCCATGTGCCGTACATACATAGTTGGAGAGATCTTGGAATTTCATTCCATGGATCATGTATCCAGAAACCACAAAATGGAGCTTGGAAAGCTCATCATGATTTTTGTGAGTCCAAAGTACAATGTGAGAGGAGAAATACATCGCCGTTTCGTCCGGAAACATGGTGGCGAAAGGTTTTGGGCTAGACTCTACCATCCTTCTTTGATGCCCGATATAGTCTTGGCGATGACGGCGTACTTCAACAGACATGGAATTCGTTTTGATGCAGGGATGGATGATTACGACTGGGACGCCAACCGCAACTTGAGCACACCATTGCTGATAGCTGCGACTTTTGGAGACCGCCAAAACGGTGTCACGGATGTCACCACGATCCTACGATACCTGCTGATGAAGCAAGACAACAAGCGGCTGATCTTGGAGAAACCTCCAGGCGGACCTCGATATTGGCACATCCATTTGTTTGGAGATCCATGCCCTCGTGTGACTAAGACACTTTGGCTTAAGATTCGCTGGGAAGGCGGAAGAGTGAGCACCCTAACGTATCACGAAGATCAATTTGTCGATACGGAACTTCGAGCCGGACCTCTTGGGGTCGAAGAATCAGAATTAGATGACGAATAGAGTGTACCGGTAAGACAATGGAGGAAACATGAACATTTCGCAGGCTGAATAGAGTGCAGTCCAATGGAGAAAACATTCACATTTTAGGAACAATGAAGGTATACTGTACTGAATGGAAAGGCAGGACAACGAAACGAAGCGCCACGACTGCTGCATCTCGGCAAACTTTTCTTCATCCCCTCAAAATCCAACTTCCTATAGCAAGCAAGATTATAGAACCGATTGATTTATTGGCTTCCCCTTGCAGTACAGTACGACTGTAGCAAGTACTAGTACTCTACTAGACGTTCTGGACTGCTACACAGGTACCGGTACAGCCGTACCGTAAAAGTATTTCGTCTCCTGGAGACGATTTGCTTTAGGGGTAATGGTACCGATGGGGGCAGAGGTTTGAATTATACCCGGCGCGCATTACTTAGAAGGCCCTGTAGAAGTCTACGTATTCGACTAGTATTGTATTGACGGGATACAGTCAACGCATGTACATACACATGAAAGTCGCCTTGCGTTCTTCACATTTTAAAAGTTGGCTCCTAATTTTTCGGGGTCGCCTGTGATTTGATTGGACGCTTGATCTTTTTTCAATGACTGACATTGAATGACGTACGAGGTGCAATGCGAATCTCAGAAAGGTAGTTGTAGTAATAAAAGTTTTTATATACAGATTAATTTACCCTATATTTCTACCGTTTATACTTATAACAAGAACCCGTCTTCTCGCTGGAACATTTCATCGTATTGATCTTCTCCTAGGACAGAAAGCCCAATAGTATCCTTAAATCTTGCAAGCATGTCTCTCATTCGTCGTTGTGCTGGCAAAGTCTTTGGATCCCATCCAGCTTCTTCAATAAGAACAAAACCACTCATGGTTCGCACCCTGATAACACCACGTAACCCAAGTTTTGACAGTATCGCCATGAATTACCAATAACCACACTGCAGTATACCCCTGTAATTTGTGTCAGTTGTCGCAGAATTGCTATAATCGGGAACTGCTTACCCTTCATCTTGTGTGTACAACTTCTCCGTCATTAAACCATCTGGTACTGAAAGTGTAGTCTTGCTCCGTTACATAAAAAGTACGTGGCATAATAGTCTCCATTTCATGTTCCACAAGGATAGATTTGACTTGACCTGAGAAAAAAGCCCGAATCTTGCAGCCGATTTGTCGAGTTGAATAACCATGGGGTGCAACCATCCCTCACATTCACCTTTCTCACAAAAAGCCGAGATCCATTGGCTTCTCCATTCGGAAAATTCGTGTTCTCTGTAAACATTACAGGACACCCCTTATATAACTTCAAAGCATGATCAACACGTTTTCGTGAGTCCGAACCGGGTTTAACGAGTCTTCTCCACATGTTGGAAAGAAGTGCTTTAAAACCGATTGCTCTTAACAGGAACAGTGTCCCTGCTTGATTGGCCATTTGAAGTCGTCCATGAAAATGAGTTGCATCCATCAGCACGGAATCATCAGCAGGTTTGTTCTTCCCGCCAAATTCTTCGAAGATAGCTGAGTTAATGGCATCTCGATCTCGATTCAGATAATAGCAACTTGAATGTTCTCTGGGGAACATGGGTTGGGCCAACACGCAGGCGTCATTGATGGTCTCAATATCTTTCTCTGTTGGTCGCCCTTCACGGAATCTAAACAGCGTTGCCCCCATTCAGGATCGTCTTTTGAAGCGGTGCATTCCATCTAAATCAATAAATGAATTCAGAGAGTCATGAAATTCAGGAATGGTGTGCTGAAGATTGTAAATGGGGGGCGTCCCACTGGTTCAAATTGAGAGTAGTCCCCCGCAACACCAAGTTAAGTCCCCCCAATGGTTGGTATTCGTCTTGCATCAAGGTCTTGGTGTAGTGGAATATCTTCACTAAGTCAAGTTTCCCCGCGAATGAAATTTCGTCGATGATAAGCATCCGTGCGTCACTCCATCTTCTACCAAGTTCTTCGCCCACTTTCCCGAGTTCTGTTCAATCCCACAGCTGAATGCGTTGTTTCCCCATGCAGTATTGTAGCAGCAACCCCCGACATAGCAGTGACAACAATGGTTGTCGTTAAATGGATGATCAATCAAACTGCAGAATTCTTTGCCATAGGCCATGACTAAGTCAATTACGTAGTCTTCCCACTTCCTCCAGGCCCATGAGAAGAAGAATCAGTTTGGTGCCACGACTTCCCTTCAAAATCAAAAGGTTTTTAAGAGAAAGTCGGACTTTTGCCTTCAACCCCATATCCGGGACTCCATCCTCTAATCCACCTTTTCAGCTTCCTCATAAAATGTCAACAAGAAGCTGCAATGATACACTCGAAAGCCCTTTCTGTTTGTCGTCCAGATTGGCAGCCGTTGCCAGTCACTTATACTTCTCAGCTTCCATTCGCCTGCGACACTTCAACCTGCGGATTTACTTAAATACATTTGCCCCTTGGATGCACTCCCGTTTTTAAGTAGAACTTCAATGATCTTGTGATACGAGGTGTAGGCGGTTCCACTCTGCTTCTCTTTGTAGTGCCAGTCGTGTGAAAGTAGCACTTATGGTAACAAATTCGTCTTCATCTAACGAAATCTCAGGAATGGGTAACTCACGTTGTATCCTGCGTTGTCGCTTCATTGTGACGTATAGCCGAAAACTAAGACCATCAAATGTGCTTGCCAGAAAGTCCCGTTTGAATCTGTTGTGCCCTGGCTCTCAGATTACGTATCCAATCTTCGTAAACCTTTTGAATCAGATCATCTTCCTCATGTTCGTGCTCATCATCAGATTCGTTTTCGTACATGTTCTTCCTCCCAATGTTCCGGTCTTATAGGCTTGTAACTCGTTGAAGATCATCCTTCTTTCACCTTATACCTCGGGTTTGTTGAAAGCGGTGTCTTGAATGTTCTGGATGAATGACAGGTTCCTTCTGAGAAGACGACGGGTTCTTCTTATTCGCTTTTCTCAGAACATCGTATTCATACACTTCACGAAGTCTTTCAGCGAAAGCATAGTTGGTCTGGGGTACGGACTTCTTTAAATCAGCCAAACATCGATGCGGCAAGTACAAAGCCAATAGCACTTCCGCATAAGTATCCATTGCCTGGTTCAGTTCGCCAGTAGGACACGTCAGGATATTCGCACCAAAACCGCCTGCATCTGAGAAGGCCCATTGTGGAACCCGAACCAATGCTTCTTCTTTCCTCAAAATTACTCCCGCTGAAGTTTCACCAGTTAACACCCCGTCGTTTCCTTTGATCGCTGATGGATGCACGAAATGCCTAGTGTCAGCCATAAAAGGCCATTTCTCCTCATCAGTTCGCCTGACGCTTCCGCCTGTGACACTCTTCATTGGTCGTTCCTCGTAAAGCTCGTAAAACCGCTTCACTGACACATTCTCTAGATCTTTGTTTCGACACAGATAGTGGAGCGCCTGGTTCTCAAGATAAGCCTGACCTGTTGGTGAATATCGTAGTTCTGATGACACTTCTTGTTTGTTCAACAGCAACATTACATCTTTGATCGGACAGTAGAGAAAGCGATGTGAAAAGTGAACCTTGATTTGTTCCGCGTAATAATGAGGCCAATGATGGACCAATGATATTTTACTTGTTATGGCAAAAGCTGCACGGCAGATCCGACGAAGAGCCTCCTTTTCATCGTCTTCATACACTCTTCCGTTTAGGGACTTAATAGCACGCTCAACAGTAGCATACCGGCCGTGTCGTCTTGCTGCGTAGACTTGTGTGGTACTTCATCTGATACATGACAAGGGTCCAACCGTAATAAGGGTACGTTGCTGTTGCATGCAAACTTGGACTCTGAAATAGCCTTGCACGACTGATTCTGGAACAGATCATACGCATTCCTTTTCGGTTGGAATTCCACTATGGCTGTTTCCGGGAACTCCGGTCCAATCAAACCACTGGTTTCTGTATTCACTGCAAACCACCCTTGATTCCGACCGAGGCCTGTCAGGAAGCCTGTATCGACATTCGCACTTTGGGCTGGTCCACATGTATGCGCTCGACCCAGCTTGTTTGTATGGGATTTTATAAA